>JARHVA010005608.1:867500-1030000 GCA_037957365.1 Torreya grandis | reverse complement strand
GGATGAGGTGATAATTCCTCAATAAATGCATTGAAATAAATAAAGTTTATTTAGATATTTAATAGAGATGTCAAACACACCCATAAGGTTTTAACTAGACCATCAGAAAGGGAATCCAAAACATGCAATCCATCCAAACTAGGAGTATTGAACATAAACAAACACCAAAGTGAACCAAAAATATGTACCAAACCCCTCCTTACATTTTTTAGCAAGCATTTCCTACATGAAATCTCTTGAGAAGGAAGATAGACCCAAATGATTCCTTCATGCCAAGCATCCACCTCAATCCTAACACTATGGAAATAACCACACTTAATGCATGCTTGAAGAATATAAAATTATGATTAACTAACATTTACCCTTTAATTTAGAACCTGTAGGAACAACTCCCCCCTCCCCCCCCCCGCTCGCCCGCCCCTCCCTCTACAACCAAACAAAGAGTGTAGAGGGAACAACCTTCCTTCAAATCTGTAGGTCTAGGATCGATTCAATAAATCATTATTGGAGATATAATATTTATATCTTGGTCCACCCAAACACTCATCTTGAATATACTTAAAAGAACATAATCCTTCCTCCCAAGGCCTGACCACAATCTTAAAAAATATCCTTCTACTCCTACTATAACTTGAACCAAGGCACTCACTTAAAGAGCTTGGTGTTTTGAGAGTGATCCCAAGGATGGAATTACACTAAACACTTGACATATTGATGAAGAAAATTTTCCCCAAAACACCTAGACTAGCTCTTGATAGAATATCCTTCTAAATTGGCAACATACTCAAGCTTCCCAGTGTAAACCAAGCATGGTTCAGCTCAGGGTCCCCATAAAAAGTCACTATCCTAATAAAAAATCATTCATATAACACTGAAACACATCCTCAACATGGATGAAATGGGACTGGTCAAACTAGGTCACTTTCTTAAAGCTCAAAACATACATACTATTTGGCATTGTAGATCTTGCATAATGAATAAAAATTAAATAAAAAACTAAGTGAAGGGGAAAATCCTTCCCTCTTCATGATATAATGCAATTTAATCCCCCTAGGACCTTCCAATAACATCTTAGAATTATTTACCCATGCCAGAGATCCTTCAGCATTAATCCAAAAAATAAACTTGCCAAACCCATACAAACTTAGCGATCAGGAATTTCACTGTTGATAACATATCATTCTTTCCTAATTAAATAATAAACATGCATAGGGTCTGTGCCAATAAATAACCACAGTTTTTGAACTCTAACAAAAACATTTTAAATCCCATATGATTCCTTTCTCATCTAGATCTGGATCATTTGCATTGCCCTCCTTGCCCTACCGAGTTTCCCACCCATGACCAAATTCAAAACTCTTTCCCTGCTCCTCTCGACCATGCTAATGAATCTTTTTGATCAAAAATCCATGTGATCCAGTTTTTGAAAGGACAAAAATATGTTAATGTAGGTCTTTGATGTTATTTTTAATTAACCTATATGTTATGCCATAAATTCATAATGTAATTTTATCATGGTACAAATATTATACATGGGAAGTATCTCATAGTTAATTTAAACATACATTTTCTAATTGCATGTAAATAAAAATATCGCTGATAACACATAATATAGAAAATGACATCTAATTCAATTATATGTTAATTATCATTAACATATACAATGGAAATTTAATACATATAATATTAGTATGAAGATCAGTTCAAGATATCGATTTATTGCATATTAGGATATATTCTTTTAAATTAGTTGTTAATACTAATTACAATATAAAATATAAATATATAAATTTATTCGTTGTGCCTACACATTTTTAACTATTTCCATGGGATGCAATGAATGACAGTCGATGTAGTGAAAGATTTCTCTGGATGTCGGATGACGTGATATGAGTGTAAGATTCCACAGTTTTTAATTTAACATATCCAATGAATATTCCCCCCAATAATGCAATTGGATAAGGGTTGGATTGATGGATCCTAATAAATTTGGTACGTTAATCTAACAAGAATATTGACATGTAACATAGTATGTGAAATCTATGAATAACCCGAATAATTATGAATTTTTGAAAAAGTGACTCGCGGCATGGCCTAAAATTTTGGATTTAAAATGAAAATTTGTATGGTAAGATGATATGAAACAAGGTAATGTAGGCCAAACTAGTGATAGTTATGTATTGCACACCTTTCGTGGTTATGAAGAACTGGTTCCCCAATATGACATTTGAAGGAAATAGTATCGAAGAATAACATGTCATGAAAACAATATGTCACGTTATCAAATAATATGCATCCCATATATGGTCAATGGTATCCAACAGAGTTATGTCAATGTGAGGATGTGGTAAATAAAAATAGACCACGTGACTAAATAAGGTTCTCACGAGTGGGATATCTCAACAACATATTTGCATATCACGTGCATGCCATGAACCTGAATTGATAAGAAATGTTGTATAATGTCATTATCAATCCATAGTCCTATTGATATTAAAAAACGAGAACACGTGACATTATGACCATTCTAAAATATACATAAACAATGACTTAAATAATTTTAATCATTGAAATAGTCGACTTTATCTGGGTTTGTTGCAATATAATTTTTTTTTTTTTTTAAATTTAAGTATGTTGATGAATATTTATCAAAACAAATGTGTACTTTTTTATAATTAATGTTTTGGATCATAGTTAGTAACCCACCATCATAATTAGAAAATGGAATGAGTTAGATTTCATACTATAGTTTCCATTTAAATATATAATGATTTTGTGGAAATATTATATATATTAGTTAGTCAACTTGCTAGGATAACAATGTTATTATATTTAAAAAAATAATTGCCTTCGTTTGTATATATATAGACAATTCTTTGTGATTATAAAATTAGTCAATGTCCATATAAATATGTAACTTATTCAATAATATGTTATAAGTATCAATCGAATTTTTATTTTAAAAAGAGTTTATCTCATTATAAAATCTGACAAATTTTAGATTTGATTATACAAATATTTGTAGGAAATATAAATTATGTAATAATACTATCAAGATAACTCAATCAAAGTCACTTGTTGTTTTGTATGTTTCTAAAGAGCAACATATATTTGGGTGTGTTCACACATGATATAATCATGTACATGAGTGTGTACATATTTTTATATCTTGAAGTAGTGTGGCATAAAATTGTAAATTGGAGTCAATCCAAATAAAATGGATACTTTTTTTTAAAAAGCACTTTTTATTGCCTATGAACAATATTTTTTGAGCCCCATACAAGTGTGTGTACTTCTCTTTAATGTTTTACATGTCGTATATGTATATTGGAAAAATAATTCCATTCTTTGATCTAATAAATTTGTATCTAGTTTCACACTATGATATCTCCCACAAAAAAACCATATTTTGTATCCACTCAAAGTGTTGAATGAAATAATATTGTACTCTTGAGTTTAATTAAGTAAACCACAACCCAATATTGAAATGGTTCATTTTCAATCTTAAAAAAATCAAGGTTAAATGAACAAAAAAAGTATTAGTAACATGAATATGAATAGTTTATATGTTTGGTCAATGACCTATATTCATTTTTAAATAGAAACTTGAATAGTTGTCCTTCTACATCTAATATTATTAAATTGTTTCCAAGCCAAATAATATCTAAAATAGTCCTAATACAATAACTATATTTCAATAAGATAAGTTTTTAATATTTTATTATAAACACATTTTTGATCATCTATGTTTGGATTAAAGTAGGCCCACCTTTGATTGGTGTGGATACTAGCCCAGACACATTAGGAGGTCTAGGTGTCCCCATGGAAAAAAAAGATACAAAAGGAGACATCACACTAGGAGATCAAAAGGGACCCAACCAAAGAAGGTACAATATCAAAAGAGTATAATGATCCCAAACAAGGGAAGAGTATAAGAGAAAAACAAACGATGACCGAGATTAAAAAAAGAACCAACAAGGAGGACATAATAATTCCCTACCAAAAAATAACCATGGTGAAAAGTTCAACTATCATAATTGCCTAGTGTAAAATCTAGTCAATTTTAGATAAGTCAAAAACCAGATAGAGAAAGGGATACCACTACATTTGATTGGTGCAATAACTAGCTAATTTTAACTAGATTGAAAACTAGCTTCGACTAAAAGACTCATAGGCCTGAGTCACAAAAAGAACCTTCAAAATCCCTAGGGTACCAACAATCTAATTTTGGGTAGATTAAGAACAATCCTAGACACAAATAGAACTCTAGGTTTTCATAAACAAAATTGAACAAACAATAACATCGTTTAGAACTAGTAAACACCAAGAAAAAATAGAATTGAAATAAGAAGAAATAATAGAGGGATCATTAGAGGACCCCAATCATTGACAATGGGAGTTCCTACATAAATCCACTAGCTTCTTTTTGGGGCACAAGAGTTCCATTTGTAATGAGATCATCGGCCTCTCCCACTTCTTTTTTATAGAAAATACTTTCCTTTTCTCTTTAACCATAGTCCATTTAACTTGTGTTAGTTTGGGAGAAAGAGGACTAATATGATAAATTCCCAAAAAGTCATGGCATAATTCACCAAAGACCTTCTCGATTATTTTATTCCCTTGAACTTGCTCTCTTTCGAAAGCCATAATTAAAATTTTAGGGGGAGGGATTGCACCACCAAGGCGATAGAAGAAGGAACCATGTTTGTTCCATCATAATCATCCTTGAATATCTCAATCAGATTATCCTTTTCCACTGTGACATGATAATGAAGATCATCCTTCTACCAATTTGTCAACTTATTAACTTTATTCCTAACATTGAGTCATCTTTAGAGAGGTTTCCAATCTCAAAATAATGTCATCAACAGAATGGAATACCCTCAAAGTCAAGAGGATGAATCCAAGACCATTTTAAAAATTTTAATCTCATTTTTAACAAGTAATGAGGCAAATGTATCAAGGAGAACAAGGATTCTCCCATACGTGGTGTGGAGAAAAAGAGTGGTACTAGAATCATCAAGTAGGAACTCACCAATGAGATTCCCAATGGTTTTAAGTTACGGGTTTGACCAAAACTAGAGGCAAAATGAGGGGATGATCATCAATGTTAAAAATAACTTAGAATGAAATTTAAATATTAAGTTATTTATAAAAAAATCATAGTATTAAATACCTTTGGTGATAAATTCATAGTATCAAATAATGTTTGAGGAAAAATTCATTTTTGTCAACTGTACATGTTATCAAAAAATTATAATTCAAATTCATGAATGAAAAAATCTTACCATCATTAACATTAGATAATAATGCAAATTTTAAAATGCTCATAAAATAATTTTAAATATTAAGCATCTGAAGTTCTATTTATTTTATTACCTTGTTTAAATATTGAATCAAATTAAACTACCTTCTTTGAAAAAAATCCTTACATCATCTACATCGCCAATCATGGCTAGTTGTGTAAATGTCACCATAAGCCATTTTCCATTTCTAAACTATTTTTTCATAAAATAATTTCATTGAAACAATTAATTTTTCTTCATGTACTCATTATTTTATTGGGTTGACTACAATATTACTTGCATAAATAAAAGGATTTCTATGTTCTTTCCAAATATTGTCAAAATTCTTAATCAATTTTCCTTATTCTTTTTGCAATTCTAAATATAAATAAAAAAATGACAAACGTCCACTTTATCTATTACCAATATTTTTGTTTCAATTTTTTCTACATTGACATATTTATTTGACATAGACAAAAATTCTAATTTGAAAGTGTGGGGACATAGCCATTAAGAATTAGAATAAATATCCTCTTGGTTGTATATGCTCATTGTTAAATTGGAATATGCCTTCATTTTTATAATATTATTTTTATTAATAATCCTTCTAAGTTGACAAAAAGTAAACTTTTTTAGGCACTGCAAAAGATAATAATCTTGAGATTTAGTTTGACATTGAATTTAATTTTTAATTTAATAGTAATATACCATTTAATGTTTTACATGTATTCCTAGGAATTTACATATATTTTACATTATCTCTAATCAATCCTATATAATAATTTAAAAATTCAATTCTTTAATACTTGAATAAAACAATCAAACCAACATTAGGAAGTAATGAAGTTTAAAATAATTATCTGTAAGTAATAATTAATACCTTTTTTCAATCCAAGTGTGACAATTAAAGGACCTTGATTTGATGTAGTTGTTGTGTTTACCACAAACAATTACATTTTTTTATAAATTTCATATTATTAGTTAGATGTGTTCTTTAGTTGTTTACATGTTCCTCCTTGAGTTGAATTTGATGATTTATTTAATTGGACCTTGGGTCCATCTACTTCTCCATCTCTGTTTATCACTGTTTTTAATGGCTTAACAATTATACCAAAATGAAACATACAATTTTATAATATGAATTTAAAATTATTTATAATGGGTGGCCACCCATTCTAAAATACATGGATAGGTCTATTACATAATAATTGGTGGCCATTGATATTTAGAAACAATGCAATGTAGATAATTGAGTGTAGTATATGTCAATATCCATTATATTGACTTCAAATATGAAAATTATTTAGTTTAGTAAGATAATTTTACAATATTATCAAATAATATTTGTACCTAGAGGTGTATTAATTTATTTGTATTAACTTTTAAACACCATCTCCTACTTCATATTTTCCACTGTGTATACAAGTAAAGTTATCTTTAAATTTATGCCAAATTATATTGCATTTTTTCCTCCATAGATTATTAAAATATGGGATGAGTCTGTGTCACATTATTTCAATATTTTATACCAAAAATTGAAATTATTATTATACTTATATGAATGTTACTATAAGGCAGTCCCCATATCAATTTTTCTCATAATGTCAAAGGGCTGAGTGTATGATTAGTAAAGTTATATTCCCACTTATTTATTGATTCTATATTTTTAATCATGGACACCATAAATGATATATATCACTATCCGTCCCTTTATCCCATGTTCATCATTCAAAACCATATAACATCATTTGCAAAATATCTCATTATTTACTTTAATGGTATCTATTTAGATGCATAAAGAATTAAAAAGCATGTGAGATTTGGTCATTGGATCAATAAATATGTGCACATAATTAATTTTACTATACCCAAGCCACAAGAGAATATATATAATGTCACTTTGTGTGATATAAGTCATAAGGTTTTAAAAATTTGTAATAAACACATATGGACTATGTGGAGAAAATATGGTTTTATAGTGCTTCCAATGTTCTTGCCAATATAAAAGGAAAAACAAAATGGGATATGAACTCATAATTTTCTTCCTTCCTTGTTTGAGATTGTTTATTATATGATGATTCATATATTTTAAATAGGTCTATGATATAACCAAGGCATTATGGTATTTTTTATAGGATCCACATCATCCTAGCTTTGTAAAAACTAGTCAATAATCTTCATATCAACCCATGATTTATTATCCATATTTTATTTTTTGTAGATATTGATTATCAGATCTTGTGTATTTTTTATAAATAATATATGTTGACCTTTTTTTAGTATATAATGTAAAGGATAAATCCAATGTTTTTATAGTTTAATTGATAATCTATGATGATATGTTGTCCATATATAATGTATAATTTATTATCCAAATCATACAAGTCATGATTGAAATCATTGTCTAAGATATTTTTAGCTAATTTAATGTAGGGAAGCAATAACTACTAATTAGGCACATAATAGTACATCATGTAGCTAACTAGTTTATCAACACTTGCTAAATCAAAGAATTTATACTGGTATTTATAAGGAGCTTCTTGGAAGTGTTTAACTCCAATAATGATTTTTCATTGAATATAAAAAAGTGAATCCCTTTAGATGTTAAAGATTCTTTTTTTTTTTAATTCTTTTTCCTCTTGCTTTAGTAGAGTTTTCCCCCTTGTATATTCCCTTAGTTCTTCAAAGTGTGGTACAAAGTTTTATTTTTCTACCTTGGAAAATAGTTGTCTCCTTATATATGTAAACATTTTTGAATGAAAATTTATTTATTTTTTACATTTATTTATCTATATTCATGTGGTGGGTGATGGATGAAGTGAATGCGTATTGATAATTCCTTTTCAATGCTACAATAATTAGACTAAAATATTTTTACTAGTTTCCACTCTAGTGACCATTCTATTTTTAAATAGTTCTGATCTCCAACCATAGGAATGGATTGAATCTATTTGATGTTTTAAATTATAAACCATGTAAACTTTTATATATAATACAACCCCTCCAAATCCATTTTAATAAATGGCATGAATATAAATTGCTTTTTGCTTTATCTAAACAAACATTTAATACATTCTCTAAAATTCATTATATATTTAATACACTCCAATTGTTGGATGTTCCGATAAAAGGAGAAAGAAAAACAAATGTCATTGTGACAGATGGAAAGTATATTTTATAATCCATTATTCATCTATTTGCTCCAATTCCAATGCCCCTTGTGTCTATGTGTATATGTTTATTTGAGGGTGTGTGTGATTATTGTGTATAATGGGAATGTGCACATTAAAAAAATATAACAATATTCATTTCTTGATAGATGGTTTCCTACATTTTTATATTATTGTGTCAAATGAGCATAGGTCCATTTTAGAAAAGGTAATGATATTGGCTTCCTAATTAACGATTGCATAATTATTCATTATATTATTGTGTATAATGGGCACATGCCCATTCCACAAAACATAATAATATTGGATTCCTAATTAAAATATTCTAAATATTATTAAATTATATTTTAGAATTGGTATTGCCATTCTAAAAATATAAGACTATTAACATTCATATTGATAGTTACCTTAATTCTTAGTTTTTTGTAAAATGGGCACATGCCCATTATATAAAATATAAAAGTATTTATTTTTTGATTAACATATATCTTTATCCCTGATATATCAATGGGAAAAATCCCAAAATATATCCTTCAAAACTTATGTATCGATATTCAAATTTAGGGAGACCCCTAATGAATAATGATTCATCTAATTTAAATCCACATATTTACTTAAAAAAAAATTATGATCCCTCTTGATGATTTAATTTTTTTTTTTTTTTAATTATGTTTATTTATATATTTAATTTTTTCCCCTTGGTAATTTTAAATGGTTTTATAATTATTTTTTGGGTACTAGCCACCTTCTATGAAAAAGTCATTATTAATGTGGTGGGTCTTTATATCTTGAAGTGGTACTCTTAGAGTCATTGTGAAAACCACATAGAAATAATTTATGATAGGTAATCCTAATTATTGATATTTATATTCTTCCCATAGATCCCATGGATTTTTTAAAAAATTACTATCTAAGATGTCACACCCAATCACAACATGCCACCTATTTAACTATACCCCCATATAATAGTGATGTAGATATCTCCTAGGATGGAAATAGAGATAATATGACATTAAAAGAATTGGATACTCAAAAATGGCCACATTTCATACTACATTACCTATAATTGATATAATAATCAAAGGAATATGTGTGGTATATGACAACAGTTTGAGTAGCAGTAGGAGGGTACAACATGTGATGAGCCATCTAATCAATATGAGACTTTAGTCACACCATTTTCATAGGATAATGCTATGTGTTAAAGTAATGTATGTATTTTGGTTCCCTGAACTAATCAAATAATTTTACTTTGCATCTATATGCCAGTTAGGATGTCTTATAGTAGTATGGAGCAAGAATCGATTTCTACACAAAAACTACCACATGGAGCTTGTATACATCTTGGAAGAATTCAAAATCATTATCAAAAACTAAATGTTAATGTATTTTTAATTTAGTATAAATATATATTGATGAATAATGTATTCACATCCTAACATCAAACATCTAGATATATACTTTGTGATATTGACAATTCTTTGTGGCATAATAAGGATCATAAAAAATAAGAATAATTATGAACAAGATAATACAATTTTGATAATTTTATAGTAATATTTTTTTTATTTTTAATAGTTAATTTAATATAGATTATATCCATCCATCCATATTTATATATTAATCATGTGTGTGTGTGTGTGTTGGGGGGGTGGGGGTGTGGGTGGGTGGGTGTGTGTGTGTATTCAAGGTTGACAAGTATCTTGATAGTAATTTAGCACCAATTTTTATAAATTCATGTCCATGAATATCATTGGTGAATCATATGTCAATCCACTCAACTTTTAGTTTCTATGCATGAGTCTTGACTTGTGTAGATAATATTTATGGATTTAATATCAGCTTAGTCATGTACACTAGAAAAAATTAGAACTTTGTTGTTCCTCTTAGTTTTTGACCTTTCCCACTTTTATAAGTCTTGAATATACTCTATCTTATGCCCATTGGCCTATCTCTTGTTTTGACTAGTCTTATTTTGATGACCTAGATGTTCTATCTTTCCTATAATAATTACAACTTTTGACCTAGATCTTCTATCTTATATCTTCTATTTTTTTATGCCCCTACAAGTTTGACCCTGTAAAGATTATTTAACTACCAAGACACATACATCAGTCCCAAAACCCTATGTTGATGCTAGTCTCCTACCTTAATGTAGGTGTCCAATGCCATAAATTCGTATAATTTACAAATATAATGTACCCTAATGGTCAAGCTAGATTATTTAATGTAATGTATTTCTGAAAATGTTTTTGATAATATTCATTGATGTCAAAGAGAGCACGTGATTATATTGCATGAATTATAAAGATTTAGTGTTTAATAGCTTGGAGATATATGGCACATAAGTAAGTCTTTAAGGACAAACAAGAATTTCTAAGGCATCTACAAATGTTTTGGTGAAGTTATTTCATGTCATTTGACCAGTTGGAAAGAAGAACATGCATATTATAGCTTAAAATAAGCTAGACCATCACTAACCATCACTTCATGTCATGCAGACATGAATGAACTAGCAAGTTTATGCATTTATTGTAGGTACTCAAAAATTCAACTGTGTTCAAAGGTTTTCATGGTGATGTTGTCTATAGTGCCAAGAAGGTACCCTAAAGATTTGGAGTCTTGAATGTTTTCTAGTTCAAGATATAAATATTTAAATTTTATCTAGTAGACTATGATGGACCAAAGACCATAAATTGTAACTATAGTGAAGTCCAAGGTCAAATAGTCTAGATAGATCTTATGGTGAGCATTAATCAAATCAAGATCTAATGGTGAGCATTTAATGTGACTAGATAAGGATCTAACAAAGCACATGATCTTGTTAGTAATGATCTAATGGTGAGTATTTAGTAAATATGTCAAAGGATTCTTAGAGATAACATGAAGCTACCAATTAGTGCAAGCACATCAACTAAATGGTGTAGGGTGCATAGAAGACATGTAGAACTACCAAATGCCATGATCATAGAAGGGAGGATCTTAGATCAATAGTTAGAATTTTAAGATGAAAACCAAGATAATATGATGAGATAAATAGAATCCATTTTTTAAACGTTAATAAGGAGCATATGATGAGGTCAATATGTCCAATGTTTAAAATGTGCTTAGTAACTGTTGGAATTTGAATATTCAAATAAATGTGGGAAAACCTGTTCATAGTTTTTGAGATATAGATTTTGATCTAGGATGAATTTATTGATGAAGTAAAAATAAAATTTGTAGATTAATTTAAGTCACATATAGATAATATAGTTAGAAGGTTTTAATGTTTATATAGTTAACGTTATGGAGATTCAAATTTGAATGTTTATTCATTCCTGGTGTTTCTATGTACAAAATAATTTTTGAGCGATTTACTCTTTAAAAAAAGAATGTTTTGGTGGGATTAATCATTTTAAGATGTCTTAGAGCTCATATATAGTGGACCCATGTAATTGATATTGTGTCTTTTTTACTCAATGAACTAATAAAATCGGTAATAAGTCTCCATGAGATCTATAAGTGCTACTAAGGCTTAATTGAAAGGCGTAGCTATTTAAGTGTGACCCATAGATGTTATGGATGACCTATGAAATAAATTTGAGATATATATTATCATTATATATGTCTTAAGTCTTAAATTAAGTATAAATTTTGACCTAGAAGTTGATATTCATGAAGACTATATAACTTGTGGAGGCCAAGGCAACGGTTTCAAGACTTGAATGTGTAAGTGTTGAGAGAGTAGAATATAGAGACAAAGTAAAGATATCAAAGAGAGTGTGATCAGTTAATGGAGTGAATTATATAGTGGATTGAGGATGAGAAAAGAAACCTAGAGTGATCCAAAAGGGTGTTTGGATGCATTTCTTATATAGTCATGTTTAAGAGTGTATGAAGAGTTGAAAGAGAGGTGTTTTACATTTTTTCTCCAATTAGATTGATCTAAAATCAATGTTTTCGATTTCATGATTTCATAATGTGTTGAGTGGGTGCTCAACATCTAGAATAAATGGATTCTTGTTCATGCTTAGGGGTGGGTGATTCTTGTGAAGTGGGTGCTTTACTAAAAGGTCTCATGTTGATGATCATCTTATAGGACAAGTAGTCCATGTATTTGTAGGCTTGAGAATGGTTTTTTTTTTTTCCCAATTGGGTTTCCTATGTAGATCTTATGTTATGTGTGTGATCTTGCACCATATTTACTATTCATTATTATAAACATCTTGTATGCTTTATGAATGCTTATGCTCATTTATTAATAGTTTGAAAGGAATACATTTAAAAGTTGAAAGATCTTGCATCATTGATTCGCCCCCTCCCCTCTAAGTGATTATACATCCAATAATTTGTATCAGAGGTAGACCTTCATTTTAATTTTAACCACTTAAAAGTGATAAATATGTACAATGGAAGACAAAGAGGATAATATTTTCCTTCAAGGTGAACTAATATGTACTTTATCAGAACTCAAATGATCAAGGGAAGAAAATGAATGTCTAAAAGAAAAGATTCAAAGTTTTAATAACATAGAAGGGAGTAAATATTTGGACCTGACTTCTTATATATGTCTTTATTTGCTTGAAATCATTGATAGTGTGAAGACACAAATAGGAATAATAGAAGTTATATTGAAAATTATGCAAGTTGTGGTTGATACAAATTTGAATCATAGAATAGATCAATAAAAAGGTAAATTTATGACTTCTATTGATGCTATTTTATCTAAAGATAAGCAAAAATCCATCTCTTCAAAACAATTTGTAGATGAGATGTCTTGGAGTATTGATGTTCAAAGAAAGGAGGTAATTAATGTGAACTACTATAGTTATGTTTTCAATGGACACTATTATAATTTTAATGAATATGGTCATAGATATATGGAGAATCAATGAGGTTCTCTACTATAATTGTAATCAACAAGGACATATAACCAAGTATTGCAAAAGGAAATTTTTAAAAAATGACTTTCAAGTTATTAACACCATCAAATGGTTCAAGAAGGACAAAACAAAGATTCAAATAAAGAAGGAGCAAGATTAAAAGGAAGAATCCATTTTTATACAAACTACCTTACATACTCAAGAATATTAAAACAAAAAATGGTATATAGAGAGTGGATGCTCAATTCATATGACAGGGGACAAGTGTAAGTTTATTTCCCTCAAGAAACATAATTCATGTTTAGTAAGGTTTGGTGAAAATAAATCTAATAACATAGTTAGGAAAGAATCTATAAGTTTAGATAATGGTCATACTACAACTAAAAATGTTCTATACATAAATGTTTCGAAACACAATCTTTTATGTTTTAGTAAAATGTGTAAACAAGGAAATGTTGTGACATTTCATTATAAAGGTTGTGAAGTGAGAAGTTCCAAGTTTATAAAATTAGTTGTAAACATTCACAAGGAAAATAGTTGGTATGTGATCCATGAATGCATTAAATTAAAGTGCTTCATGAATCAACTAGAGAAAAGCTAGATTTACCATAGAATATTTGGACATCTAAACATTGATAATTTAGTAAGGATCAGTTCAAAAGGAATAGTGAGTCATATGCCTAGAATCACTAAGATTCCCCATACTCTCTACCAAGAATGTCTTCATAGAAATCAAGTCAAAATAAGATACAAATCTAAGGATCATTTAACTATAGTACCATTGGAGTTGATCCACATAAAAGTTTGTGAACCTATGAGATCTCAAGGAATTCAAGGTAATAGCTACTTTATGTTCTTATTTGATGCCTTCACTAGAATGATTTGGGTATTTTTTTCTTAAATAAAAATTAGAAGCTTTTGGAAAATTTAAAGCATTTAAAGCTCTTGTTGAAAATGAAAAAGGATCAACAATCAAGTGTATAAGATCAGATAGAGGAGGTTAATTTTGGTCTTATGAGTTTGATGACTTTTATGAGGAAAAAGGAATTAGAAGATAATACTTTACTGCTATGACAACCCAATAGAACTCTTCAAGAGGTGACTAGAACCATGATTCAAGATTTCAAACTTTCAGATGGTTTTTATAAAGAGGTTGCTAATACTTTTATTTATATCTTAAATATATGTCATTTTATAGACAATGGTGATAAGACTCCAAATGAGCTATGAAAAAATAGAGAATATAATGTCAAACACTTTAGATTGTTTAGGACCAAGTGTTTTATCAAGAGAAATGAATAAAATCTTGGAAAATTTGACTCAATATCTAATGATGGCATATTCTTGAGTTATTCCTCCATAAATTATACTTATAGATTTTTTAATAAGAGACTCCACAAATTTATTGAAATCTCTAATGTGAGAGTTGAAGAGGCAAGTGACATCAAGAAGCCTAGCTTGTAAATAATTGACACTATTAAAGATGTTATTTAAAATAATGAAATCATACCTAATCAATCAAATGATGAAGATGAATAAGTAAGACAAGATACTAAATCCCCTTTTATGAGAATATAGAAGGATCATCTTGTTTCCTAAGTTATTGGAGATTTGAATGCTATTTTTTAGACTAGGAGGAGAAGGTTAATCAATCAGAATCAATAAGACATATATTTTTATCCAATATTGAACCTAAAACTTTCTTAAAATCTATCAAGTATTAAAATTAGACATTTACCATAAAGGAGGAACTTGAGAAAATAGTAAAAAATGAAACATGGGATTTGGTTCCTAGGCCAAAACACAAAAATGTGATAGGAACTAAGTGGGTTTTCATAAATAAGATGAATGAGAAAGGAGATGTCATAATAAATAAGGCTAGACTGGTGTGCAAAGGATATTCTCAAGTTGAAGGGATAGATTTGATGAGAAATGTGCTCATGTATTAAGAATGGAAGCAATTAGGCTCTTTTGATCATATGTGTGCTTCAAAGGTTTCAAAATTTACCAAATGGATGTGAAATTTGCATTTTTGAATGGTAAATTAGATGAAGAATTTTAAATTGATTCACCTGAAGGTTTTTTAATGACAAATAATCAATATTATGATTAAAAACTAAGAGAAGCATTATATGGTCTTAAATAAACTCCTAGAGCTTGTTATGATTAATTAGACAAGTATCTATTGAGCCAAGGCTTGAAAAGAAGGATAGTTGGCATTAATTTATATATCAAGATAGATGAAACTCATAAATTACTAATACTAGTCTATGTTGATGACATACTATTTGGTTTTGATAATGACAACATGAGTAGATAGTTTGTAGATGCTATGATGTTTGTGTTTGAAATGTCAATGTTGGGAGAACTTTCTTTATTCTTAGAATTACAAATTAACTAAATTAATGAAGGGATATTCATTTCATAGGAAAAATACATAAAAGATATGGTAAGAAAGTTTGATATGTTAGATTGTAGGCTAGTGAGTACTCCAATGATCACTAGATGCAAATTAAGTAAACAATATGACTAACTAAAAGTTGATCAAACTTTATATAGATCCATAATTGGAAGTCTCTTATACTCTATTGCTTCTAGGCCTAATATCATGCAAGTAGTGGGCCTTATAGGAAGGTTTCAAGATGATCCTAGAGAGTATCACCTAAAAGAAATAAAAAGTTTCTTAAGATATCTCAATAGCATAATAGAGTATCTTTTATGATACCTCAGGATTAAAAAATTTACTATAAAGACATAGATTGATGTAGATTGGCCATGATGTGTAGATGATAAGAGAAGTACTAGCGGTGGTGTCTTATTAATGGGTGAATTCTTGGTGTCTTGGCTAAGAAAGAAGAAAGCATATGTATCTCTATCAAATATATAAGCTAAGTACATATATGTTTCTCGATTTTATACTCAAGTAATGTGGATGAAATAAACCTTAGAAGATGATAAGGTAAGACAAAATGGACCTTGTCTTATCTATTGTGACAATACTAATACAATAAGTATCTCTAATATTTCTATTATGCACTAAAAAACTAAGCACATTCCTATCATATATAATTTTCTAAGATAAAAAATAATTAATCAAATTCATAAAATGGAATATTTCTGTGTAAAAGAACATCATGCAGACATTATGACTAAACCATTGACAAAGGCCACATTTGAGTATCTAAGACAAATCTTGGGAGTCATCTCCTTGTATATCAATCATTAAAAGGTCACTCGAGTAGGAGGAGAATGTATTTTTATTTTTTGGATATCATGAACAAGGTCTTAGAGTTTTATATATGACAATTTGTGTATTTCATGTAGTTCACAGTGTTCTGAAGATGAGTTGGTTCCATGTGAGTGCTTTGAAATGGTTATAAATAATGATGGCTAGTAGAGGACAAAGTGAAATTTTTTTGTTTATATGAGATACGTATTATATTTATTCATGTATTTTTATTAATTTTAAATTTAACTTGATGAAGAATTTAGATCTTTTGGTGGTTTCATAAGAATATTTAATATGTGTGGACAGTGTTTGAAGTGTTGTTCGCATACCTTATTCCTTGATAATACTTATTGAAGATGATATTTTTTAGATAGAGAATGAAGTTAGGAGGATGTAACTCAGATAGTTTGAGAGGATTGAATATATTTACATAATACCAGGGGGATATTTCTAAACTCTATGAGCAGTTTATCAGGTTCAAGGATTAGAGAAGTCCAAGTTTAGGTTGATGTATATCAAAGGTGGAGCAATTGTTTCATATGATTGACTGTTTGTAAGTATCCTGAGATTATTAAATTATATTTTAATGAATTCATGATTTTTTCTAATGATTTTTGGGATGTCAAGGAAGAGATTCTTTATCATTAATGTCAAAGGAGGAAAAAGATCATAATGAAGTCATTGTTACAAATAAGTCATTATGAGGGTTTTTTACCATCAATGACAAAGGGGGATATTGTTGAGCATATTCATTAATGTTTAGTTGTCATTAATGTCAAAGATAGCATGTGATTATAATCCATGAATGATAAATAATTTGGGTTTAATATCTTGGAGAGACATGGCACATATGCAGGTCTATAAGGACAAAGAAGAAGTTATAACACATCCATAGATGTTTTGGTGAAGTTATGGCATGTAATTTCATCATTTGGAAAGAGGAACATGCATATTATAGATTAAAATAATCTAAACCATCATTGACCATCACCTCACATCATGAAGACATGAATGAACCATCAAGTTTGTGGATTTATTGTAGGTACTCAAAAAGTCAACAAAATTCAAATGTGTTTATGGAGATGTTATCTATAGTGCCAAGAAGGTACCCTAAAGATTTGTAGTCTTGAATGTTTTATAGTTAAAGATATAAATATTCATGTTACTCTACTAGTCTTTGATGGACTATAGACTATCAAGTTTAACTATTTTGAAGTCTAGGGTCAAATAATCTAGACAAATCTAATGATGAGCATTAATTGAATAAAGATCTAACAATGAGTGTTTAATCTGATAGGATAAGGATCTAATGCAGATCATGAACTTATAAGTAATGATCCAATAGTTCATATTTAGTCAATATGTCAAATTATAATTAGAATTCACATGGATCTACCAAGTGGTACAAGTACATTGACTAAATGGTACAGGGTGCATAAAAGACATACAGAGTTGCCAAGTGGCATGATCACAAAAGAGAAGATATTAGATCAATGGTGAGAATTGTAATATAAAGACTAGGATAATCTAAGGAGATCAATGAAGTACATTTTTTTTTAAAAATTAGGGAGAATGATATGAGTTCAATGTGTTTGATGTTTAACATGTGCTTAGTGACCATTGAAATTTGAATATTCAAACTAATGAGGAAAAACATGTGCATAGGTTTTTAGATATATATTTTGATATAGGTTGAATTTCTTAATGAATTAGAAATAAAATTTGTATAGGACTTAAATTTACATCCAAAAAATGTAGTTATAATTTTGAATGTTTATATAGTCAAAGTTATGGATCTTTAAAGTTTAATGTTTGTTCATTCATGGTGCTTCTATGTACAGAGATTTTTTAAGCCATTTGTGCTCTAGCAAAAGAGTGCTTTGGTGGAATTAATCATTTGAAGATGTCTAAGAGGTAGTATAGAGTATACCCATGTAAATTATTTTTATCTTGTGTCCTTTTTTCTCTCGATGAAGTGATAAAAGATGTAATAGGTCTCTATGAGGTCTATAAGGGCTACAAAGGCCTAATCGAAAGGCATAGTTGTTTATGTGTGACCCATAAATGCTATGGCTGACCTATGAAAATGAATTTGAGATATATATTAGCATGATCTATGTCTTAAGGGTTAAGGCAAGTATAATCGCCAACCTTGAAGTTGATATTCATGAAGACTCTATAAATAGTGGAGATCAAGGAAATGGTTTCAAGACTTGAATGTGCAAGTGTTGAGAGAGAAGTAGATAGAGATGAAGGAAAGATATTAGAGATAATGTGATCATTGGATGGATTAAAGTACATAGTAGATGAATTATGAGATAAGAATCCTAGAGTGATCCAAAAGGGTGTTTAGATTCATTGCTTGTATGAGAAAGTTTGAGAGTGTATAAAGAGTTGAAAGAGAGGTGTTTTACATTATTTCTCCAATCATATTGATCTACAATTAGAGTTTTAGAGTTTTTGATTTCATAAGGTGTTGAGTGGGTGTGAAACATATAGAAAAAGTGTGTTCTTATTCATACATAGGGGTGGGTGCTCCTTGTGAAATGGGTTCTTCACTAAAAAGTTTCACATTTGTAAATATCTTATAGGACAAGTAGTCCATGTGTTTACAAGCTTGAGAGTGGTTTTGATACCCCAAGAGGGATTCCCATGTAGATCTTATGTTATGTGTGTGATATTTCATCATCTTTCTTATTCATTATTATAAATATCTTGTATGGTTTATGAATTCTTGTGGTCACTATTAAGAGTTTAAAAGGAATACATTCTAAGTTTAAATTATCCTACATCTCTTATTTAACTCCCCCTCTCAGTGATTGTACCTACAATAAAGAGATCGATATAAATACAAGATCAACCTTCATTCATTAACCACTTAAAAGATACCTAAAAAAATTATCAACGAATTAAATCAAGTACTTGATAAATATAAGATTCCCTATTTCTCTTTCTTTTTATATTAGTCATAGGGATAACACATACTTAGATCTTAAGTACTGAACAAGTAGCCTAAAAGATCAATTTTCCAAGTACAATCTAGGTCATTTTTTTACTTGATTTCCATATATTTCATAATTCACAACTAATCCAACATGTATGAGATAATTAAAATGGTTTGATGTCTTCTTCAGAGTACTGGATATGTAGGAAACACTCATGGACAAAGGGGTATTTTGGGTCAACTCAATACCATGTGACAACTAACCTATTTTTTCCAAGATCACTATGAAGGTGAATAACTAATTTTTTGTATTTTTATGTGGAAAGATAGTCTAGGACCTAGATTTGAATTCACTAGAGTGTAGATGAACATTAACCTCAAAGTGTCCAAGTAGTTGCATCTTTTTATATTAAGTATTCCATATGTGACACCTTTGTCTAGTTCGGATAGTAGCAGCAACATAACTAGACTAGGTTGATGCTAGTGTTCATGGGTCTTGAGACACCTAATCTATAATTTGGTGATTTTTCCATAATATTCATTTAGTCTCTTTCTTCCTTATTATAAATCTAGAATTGTGTCAGTATCATAACTAGCTAAGCCCATTATTTATTTATGATTTCCATATTTAGCATAGGTTTACGTACTATTTTTAGCCTATTATAGTTTAATGAATTCATCATTTGCTATATCAAATTTCAACATTTATTTGGCCTATTGTAGACATAATAATCACCCTTGTGCATTGTCATTTATATATTTTTAATCATATCTAAGCAAGTAAGGATACTTATCCAATTTATGGTTAAACATTTGGTGAACCTGATGTGAAGATTTAACTATCACTGTTAATATTGATGGGGTATATTTCCACAATATATAGCTTGAAAATAACAAGTGGGATACAAGTGGCACCACATTTATTGAACAATTAGTAATTCTTATAGATTACCTAATATAATCCCCATTTATTCCATCATAATGAGGATGCATTTAATTAGCTATAGCCTATGCCCAGTCTATGGAAACTTCCACCATATGAATATTATACTACAACCCACATTTAAAACAAATGTTTTTTGAAAATTGGGTAGTCAAGTGGAATTCTAAGATACATACTACAAACATGTATGTTACTTTCCCTTATATGGGTATAAATATTTACATAGAACATGATGGTTATGATTATTTGCCTACACCATTGGCTTTAGGTAAACCATTAGAATAATATATTTGACTGGTGGAAATACATCGATATAAAAAAAAGATTGAGAAATTTTCTAGGTGGTCCTACAAATTATGATGATGAAGACTTCCTAGATTATAAATCAAAAAAAAATTACAAAAATACCAAAAGAACTATAAAAAAAATTTAAAAAATTAGAAATATTTTTTAACGTAAATGTGTTCTATTGGATCCTTGACATCCTTGTGTTAGTTCCATGTTGATGGATGCCATATTAGTTGCTTTTACATACACATGTGTGTCATGCTTCTACTTGAGTGCAATATATGAATACACAAATACATGATATATTCATATATTGTATGTTAGGTCTTCCTTCTACTCATGTCATATGGAATATTTGGACATCCTCCTCTTTAATCATGATACTCATATTTTATATGGTTCAAGGATCACTTTTCATTATCATGTTTAAGCTTATATGTACTTATACATGCCTCTATCCATGATTATATATTTCACATGGTACTTAATATGCTATGCACTTTAAATTTTTTTCTAACACATTCAATCCATGGCCTACTATTATATGTTTTATGATAGTATCTTATGCTTTCATTTATGTACTACCTTGAGCTCCTTGCCTTGCTATTGTCTTTCTTCTTAGATAATTTTAATATGTTCTTTTGTTTGCCAACCTTCTGCCTATGTGTGTTTTCTTTAACATTTTAATATGTAATTATTTATTTTATGTATATTCGAATACTTCATTCTTGATTTTTTAGACATTTGAATATATCATATCCCTTTGATTATGCAACATTTTAATATGCCCCTTATATGTGGTCTCCTTCAACCATTATTTGTTGACTTACTTTTGAGTTCTCTTGTGTGTTTTCTTATTTTCTTATTGAGATTATATTATTAGTATCTATATGTTAACATGATATTTATCATGCATCTTGGGACTGGATGTGATCACATCATTCTATGCACTTCAATGATACATATACTTGGACATGTTCTTCTATCTGCTACATGGTATAATTAAAATATTATTTAGTAGTCTTATCCTTTTGAGGTGGGGTAACTATTAACTTATAATCTTACCTCACCTTAAAGGGGAGGGAATATCAGTGGGGTCAAGGTATATATTCATATTAGGCATAATTTTTAGATTCTATGGGATCATGCTTTAGAAGCATGTTTTATACACTTATTCAGTATTTGGTAAAATTTTTAGATTGAGTAGAAGCATGAATTCGAAGCATGTTCATGACACATATCTAGTATTCAACAAACATAGATTTAATGGAGTCGTGATTTGGAAACATTTAATTTGCACATATTTTATTTTTAAATTTCTCGATATATAGTGGTGGCATTTTTTGGAAACATGTTCTCCATACCTATCCAGTTTCTAAATTGGCCAAACAACATGGTTATATAATTTTAGATTCATAGTTGTGGTAGAATTGTATACAGTGGTACAATTTTTATGAATAATTTCATCATGAGACTTATCTAAGGCTCATATTCTATGTAATGTGTTCCTAATTTTAAAAACCCATTTTAGTCTTGGATTTCAAAATACTCTTCTATGGGATTTCATCACCCACCAAGATAGAATTTTACACGCTCTATCAACCAAATATATATGAATTTCATAGATTTATATATTTATCATAATCTCAGTTTTAATGATTCATAATGATACATCTTTCATCAAGTTACCAATAGGCAAGGTAGTTACATCTATACATAGGTGTACACCTAAACCTTGATATTTAAATTTCAATCATTTAAAATTATTTAAATTACACATTATATGCACTAATTATATAATATAAAATTCTCTTGATTGCATGTTAATCACTATAAAAACACTCCATTTAGACTCACATAAAGACAATGTGTGTTATACACACCTAGGTATGAATTTCTCCTCATTTAAACTAACAATTTCATTAATAGATTAAAGTGGGGTAAATGTAGATTATATTTATGTATTATATATCACCTTAGTCTTATACACTTTGAAAACTTAGAGCTTGGTTATATCTCCTAGTTCAAAACCTTTCCCTCTTTTAGAAGTCTCACATGTACTTTATCTTATGTCCTTTCACCCATCTCTTTGTTGACCAATCCTATGTTACTAACCCAAACCATTTAGCTTGTCTAGAATGCTTAATATATGTTTATCTTATGCCCATGAAAGTTATAATCGTGTACCTATTTTTTAATTTCTAAGATATAAATGCTAGTCCCAAACCCCTACATCGACACTAGTGTCTTACTCTAACGTTGGTGTATAAGTCCCTAAAGCCATCTAATTTCAAAATGAAACATATCCTAATGTTCATCATTATTTATTTAATGCAAGTTATTTTTATAAAGGTATTTGTATAAAGACAAGATCAATCCTCATTCATTCACGACTTATAAAATACCTAAGGCAACTTATCACATAATTCAATCAATCACTCGCTAAAGTAAATATTCCTTATTTTCTCACATTTTCATATCATTCATACAAATAAAACATCCATAGGTTTTAAATAATGGAGTAACCCAAGAGACCAATTTTCCAAGCTATAAACAAGGTCACTATTATACTTTATTTCCACATATTGCATAATTCACACATAATCCAACACATAAGGGAGAACTACATTAGCTTGAGGCCCTGTTTGTAGTATTATCTATGTAGGCATAGATTATTATAATAGGGGTATTTGGGGCTCAATTAAAATTTTGTACCCACTAATACATTTTTTACAAGGGCACTATGAAGAAGAAGAACTAGGGTTTTAAAATTTCATGAGGGGATATAGTCCATGACCCAATCTGAATGTACTAGATTGAAGGCAAATTTAAACTAATAATCATCTAGGTTATATCATAACTTTCTATAAGCTTTTTAATATAGGACACCTATGTCCATTTAGACTATAACATCAACACAACTTTTTGAGGCTAATACGAGTGTTTATGGCTCGAAAGGTACCCAATCCATAATTTGGTGACTATTCCAGAATATTCTTCTAGTCTTCTACTTGCTTATTTCATATCCAAAACTATGTCATTATTATAACTAGTTAAGTGCATTATTTATTTATCATTTCCATATCTATCATAGTTTTACTTACTATTTTTATGTTATTGTAATTTAGTGAATTTATCATATGTTATATATAAGCTTAGCATTAAATTTGCCTAATGGAGATATCATCATCACCCTTGTGCATTTTTATTTTTAGTTTCTTAACCCTATCTACCCAATTAAGGATATTTATCTAATTTAAGGTTAAACAACTTGAGAGACTAAACACTATTAACAATCAATTCCACTATCTTTATCTTTACATATAAATGTAAACTACAAAGACATTTGATCATATTGTGTCATCATACATATACATACCTCATTTTTGTGTAAACAGTTTTTCATATAGTATAAAATAGGATAATGATCACAAAGAAGATGAAATAAAATTATAAAGGATATGAAGTAATTTATTCCCTACAAACTAATCTCCTAGTAATTAGAGATTTGATGATTGGGAATATCAACATCTATAAATTTTGGCGAAGGATATAAAATTAAAATATTATCCCCATTAATGAAAGTAATTTTCAAAGTAAGGTCACAAATGTAGCTAATTTTCCTACCTTAGTTCAATTCAATAACCTTGTACTTGTAATAAATGCCATAATTATGAAACCAAATAAGTAAGGTTCTCCCAAGATGATTTGGTTTCAAAAATTGATTTTCAAACATTAAATGTTGTCTTCACACATATAAAAAAATAATAGGTTTAAATTACATAAATAAATTGGATAAGTACATTTTGAAGATAATTAATACATGTCCAAGTCAGTCATATATAAATCAAGGTTGAAGGACAAAAGGAAAGGATGATCCAAACTACCTAAACCCTTATACATGCGTAATTTTTATAATTAAGTATCTAATATAATAACCAAATTAAACATAGTTATGGGTCATAATGAATCCAACATGTTACACAAATATATGTGTTTGTTCACCTATATTAATTGTGATGTGATGTAGTTCATACATAATAGCCATTGAAATCCAAAATGGAATTGAATTAGCTAAATCAATAAAAACACACCTAGATGTGTTTATTTATACAACAAGAAGTGAGATTAAATATCCTAATCTATAGGGGATTATGACTCGCAATATCTAATTAGACATCTAGGAAATACCTAATATAAATAACCTAGGTTAAGCAAGGTATAATACCTTGAGACATTTATTACAATAGACTAGGATTAATTAATTATTCTAAAATTAACCCGTTAATTTATCATAGCCTAAAGAGAAGAAGAGAAAGAATTTCTAAATGCCTTAAACTTATCATGTGCAACTGACTTCATGATTACATCTACATAGTAATCCTGAGTGGGGAAATATTGGATTTGTATGTTTTTTTGTTGAACATGTGCTTATGTGAAATGAATCTAAACCTCTATGTGTTTTGTTTTCTCTTGAAACATTGGATTGTGAACAAGATGTAGAACACCTTGATTGTCATAATTCAGAACTATAGATTGAGTCTATGGAACTCCAATTCCTAAAAGAATGTGACATATCCATATCACTTCATAGATAGTTCCTATTGTAGTATGATATTTTTCCTCTGTGGAAGATTTATATACATAATTATACTTCTTACTTCCCCATGAAATAGAACTAGATCCTAGAAAGAACACAAATCTAAAATTGGATTTCCTATCATTAATAGAAGATGAATGATCTACATAAGTGTATCATATTAAGAATAACTTATCATTTTTATTGTACTCTAAGCCATACTCAATTTTACCTTTGGTGTATCTCAACACCCACTTTACCACTTTCCAATATGCCACCTTTGGTTCCTGTATGAACTGATAAATATAGTTGATAGCATAGCTAATATTTGGCCTAGTATATATTAATTAAATGACACTCCAAATAAACTATCGATAGAGATTTAATTTACTTCTAGTGATGGATCTATATGAGATAACTAATGTCTTGTCTCCATAGGTATTGTAATAGGCTTGCAGTCCATCATCCTAAATTTCTCAATCAATGTCTTAGTATAATTCATTTATGAAACAAAAATGTAATGTTACTTTTAACATACCTCCAAAACAAGATAATATAGTAGCATTTTCAGATCTGTCATGTTTAATGATCACTTTAGATCAGTTTTAGTTGCATCTATCATCTTTACTCTGATGTCAGTGATGACTAGACCATCGACATAAATAATCACTATAACAAACTCCCC
Organism: Torreya grandis; assembly: GCA_037957365.1. Classification (NCBI taxonomy): domain Eukaryota; kingdom Viridiplantae; phylum Streptophyta; class Pinopsida; order Cupressales; family Taxaceae; genus Torreya; species Torreya grandis. The sequence goes on along the minus strand of JARHVA010005608.1, from coordinate 1,004,012 downwards.
CCCCCCCATGTTGTTTTAAGTAGATTTTAAGATCATATGGAATCCTATTGAATCCATGTTGTATGATATGCTCAAAAATCTTAATGTACCATGCTTCAAGAGCCTATTTTAGTCCATAGAGAGACTTGATAAGCCTATACATTTTCTATTCCTAATTAGGTGCCACACATATTTTAGGCTGAGTCATGTAGACTTAATCTTTCAAATATTCATTGATAAAGGAAATTTTTACATCCATTTGATGGACATTCCATCCAAACTATGTATCCATAGCAAATACCATGTGTATATTCTTTATCTTAGTTTTGGGAGCAAAAGTCTCCTCATAGTCAATGCCTTCTTTCTAAGCATACCATTTTGTTAAAATCATTGCCTTGTACTTATCAATACTACTATATACTTTGTACTTAGTATTAAATACCTATTTTCATCCAATAATATTCTTCCCTAGTAGAAGATCAACAAGTTACCAAGTGTTATTGTTTATCAGTGATTGACATTCTACATCCATGGCATATTTTCAAGGTCTAGATTGTAGGGATTCTATTACTATAGAGGGCATATATGTTTCTTGCACAATAGTCATAAGGGCCATATTGACCACTTCTCAAACCATGATTTAAGTCTTTTCTCTTGATGTGGATGCATCTATTACTCTATTCAATTAAGCATCTCATATAATACTCATATACCACTTGGGCATATGTTGAACTATAGGTGGTGGTGATGGAGGTCATGTTTGACCATCTTCCTTTTCACTTTCACCATCACTATTTGAAAATATTATAGAAATTTTGCCTTTATCATTTTCCTATGTATAAGGTGGATTGATTCCACTCTTTTCATCAAACTCTACATTTTTATTGGTTAGTACCTTATATATTTATGGATCAAGGAACCTATATGCCTTTGATTGGGCACTATATCTCACAAAAATACATTATTTTATTTTCTTATAAAACGTCTTTATTTTCTTCTTAGGAACATAAATATATGCCTTATAACTAAAAACTTGAAGGTGAGTTACCTTTGGTTTATTACCTATCCGAGATTCATGTGGTGTGATTCCATCAAGAGCTTTGGTGGGTGACCTATTCAACAAGTAGACTACAGTGTCACAAGCTTTTTCCCAATATGTATTAGGTAATTTTGCATCATCAACCATGATATGAAACATTTCCATAATGACGCTATTATGTTGTTATAAAAATTAATTCCACTGAGGTGAATATCGAGATGTTAGTTGTCAACTAATTCCATTCACACTAAGATAGGCTGAGAATTTTTTACTAGTGTATTCCCCCCATGATCTGAGTGGAGGGTCTTGATTTTCCTACTAGTTTCATTTTAAACTATGGCCTTGAATTATTTGAAGACATGAAAATATTTATCTTTAGTCTTTAATAAATATACCCACATTTTCCATGAGTAATCATCAATAAAAAGATGAATGCAGTTGTAGCATCTAAGACTGGGAGAAAAATGTCTACAAAAATCAGTGTGTACCAAGTCTAACTTACCAAGTGACTGATACTCAGTCTTTCCAAAGGGAGGTCTTCACTTTTTTCTTTCTAAGTAACTATTACATATATCAAAATATTTCTCGAGTGTGGGAAGACCATGGGCCATAGCTTGTTTTCTCAATTAAACCAAATAACCATAACCCATGTGATCATATCTTATATGCCACAAATTGCCTAGTTTTGTGTCTTTGACCACAAGTGCTTGATGATCATTTTGATTAAAAATCTAGATGAAACATTTTGCCATTATTAGAAGCCTTGTAAATCACTTTGAAACTCTTAGACTTATCTTTGATGTGGTAAAATTTTTGACCATTTTTGGTGATCGAAATAAACCATGAGTTTGTGGTCAGGTAACTAATTAATAGATAATAGATTTTCTATTAGTCTTGGAACATAGATAAAATTTAAAATGTTACAATTTTTATTTCCATGTTGATGTTTAATGTCACCAGTGCCTTTTACTATATTTGAGGTATCATCTCTAAACTATACATTTCTCTTTGATTTTGATTTTGTCAAAGTAGAAAACTAGTCTTTTATACTTTTCATCTGTTTGGTTACTCCTAAATCAACATACTAAATTTAATTTGGATGATTGGTAGACTTGTGTGTTTGATTACTAAACTATATTCATCATTTGAAGAATCATTGTCTTCATCAACATTGCCATGTTATTTAGGGTTTTAATTTTTCTATTTTCACCTATTTTGTTGTTGTGGTTACTTATTTTCTATTTTTGGTGACTTATTGAAAGAGGCATTTTTATTTGATGAGCCTTGTTGAAAAGTGTTGTACCACCAATGTTTCAAGTCATGTACCTATTTTCCACAAATTTGAAATGATTTAAGAGAACACGAATTGTTTCATTGTTGGCATTTTTGTTTATTCTACTTTTGAGATTGCTTTTGACCCTTCATGGGTTTCTTCCCCTTCTAATTTGATGTGAGTTCATTCTCATCACCTAATTATTTTGAATTATGTATAGCTTCCTCTTGTTGTAACAAATTTACCAACACGTCAAAGGTTGGTTTTTATCCTATGACATTCAATGTGGTCACAAAGATCCTATATGCTAGGGGCAGTGATTTAAGGATTATAGGGACCAAAGAATCATCTATCACTAGATCACCCAAAGATTGAAGTGAAGCCCACAAATTTGAAACTCCTCAAAGGAATGCTTCTACTTTTTCATTTGATTTAAGCTTAAGAATGTGTAATTAGATCTGAATATACAAGATCTAATTTTGATCCTTAGCTTTATATACAGTTTTAATCTTTTCTCAATCATGTTTTGAAGTTATAACACTACATATATGAGGTTACACCTCATCTACAACTCCAAACATGATTATTAACTTATCCTTGTTATTATCCTTGTCAAAGTTTAGTTATTGATCAACATTTGTTACATGTCTGAGCCATGTGCCTTCTATAACTTACCAAATGTCTTAAAACTCAAGATGTGTCTATACTTTCATTTTCCATGGTGTATAATTGTCACTATGAAGTAGTTGTGTGTTAGGGAGCGTAAAATGTGGTCGAAAACCAGACATCATGAAAGTTATGTATGATAAATTAAAAGTGTATTTTAAAGTGTTAAAATGAAATATGAGTTTGTAAAATTTAAACAAAAATTGAAAAAATGTATACACAAAGATGAAAAATGATGTAAAAGCACACAGTGGACATCAGACTCTATTGAAAGTGCATCCAAACAAGCAATGGAAAACTAGACATTGGTTTCAACAAAAAATGTGTTAGAAGAGCAAATGAGGTTTCAATTTTTTTGTGGAGTTTTTATATTTGAATGACACCAATAAAAAATATGCACTTTTAAAAAAATGGGAACTCAAATTTGAGTTACGATTCAAAAGTTATAGGCATTTTGATTTCTCATAAAAAAAAGTGTCAAATCATTTAAAAAATACTAAAAACGAAAATAGAAAATAATATATTCATGAAACCACTCGTTGGAATTGAAATTTCAACACAGACATAGAAAATCTAATGGAAGTGAAAATAAATCTTTCTAGTTTCCTCGATATGCATGAAAGTGAGTTTTATTTCCTCTTTAAACAAAAATTATAAATAGTAACAAAAAAATAATTATTTTTAAATGTGTAAAGAGTAAAAAGGAAGATATTACTATTTTTTTTAGATGATAGGGGTGTCAGATGTGTTTTCTAAGGCATATCTAACTTCAGGCAATGCCTTTCCTCTACCAATCAGAACCACCATAGTAGAAAAGGATGCTAGGCTAGGCAAAATAATGTGTAGATATGGTTTTGATTTTAGCCAATGCTATTAAAGATCACTTAACAATAATCTTTCCAACTCAATACTGTCAATTCTAATGCAGTAAGAAAAAGGCATATCCAATGCAAAACTAAGTATAAAAGGATGATGCCAAGCTACAATATGACACCAAATTACACCTTTGAGAAAATTCAATGTTGTAGTAGGTGTCCTTTAGTATTAATGAAATCATTAAATAAAATATGATTCTAAAAAATATATTTAAATATCAAATGTTAGCCAAAATTCATGTGATGCCAAAGTTAGATTGCAGAAAAAGACAAAAATTAGTTTTTTTTTCAAATGCCACATTGTTAAAAATGATACCAAGAAGCTACCAAGTATGGAGTCCTCCCCTGTAATGCTAAAATCTAGAACAAATATCTATCATAATTCCAATTCCAATGCCTCTCCTTTGCTAGATATGAGATTAAGAGGTTGTTGGTGGTCGATGGAGGCCATTTAAGGAATTTTATATTTGGGGTTGATTTTCCTTTATTTTTATAAGACAACTATCATTAATAGAATAATTTAGATTAAAATAATTATTAATATCAATTCTCTTCCTTTTACATCTCACTTGGATGCCAAGGTACAAAAGCCAATGCCTCTATAATGATTATGCTACTTAGATCTCATTATACTATGGATTATGATGCAAAAATATCTTAATATGGCTAGATTGATTTGAAAATATGGCTAAAAATGATATCAATATTGCTAATATTAAAAAAATCAATTAATATCATATGTAGATTCTAGAATTAACAAAAGCAAACAATTTCAAACCCTTTATTTCCTAAATTTACATGAAATATTTAACAAACAAATCTTGAATACTAGATCTAAAAATATATGGCCAAACTCTAAAATACTAGATCTTGAATAGCATGATAGGATTAAGTCAAATAAAGATTTTAAAAACCTTAAATTTTCTCCTTCCATAAATTGGCCAGAATTTTGGTATCATTTCAGCTTGGGATGGTTAAAATTGGAGTAGTGTGATGCATCCAAGGATTGTATTAACTTTACTTTCAATCTCCACCAAATATCCAATTCTTAAAAAAAGACTCCTTAATAAATTCCTACTCTGGTACCAAATGAAATGTAGAATGGAATTGAATTAATTGAATTGATAAAAGTACTACTAGAGATGTTTATTTATACAATAAGAATTAAGATTAATTCTCCTAATCTATAGTGGATTATGATTCACAATAACTAATCACACATATAGGAAATACCCCATCTAACTAACCTAGGTCATCCATGGTGTAATACCTTGAGACATTTATTACAATAGGCTAGTATTAATTAATTATTCTAATAGCCATATTATCAGTGATAATTTTCATGAAGAAATGATTGACTTGGATTTAACTCATTAGTTATACATGGATTACTAATTATTATATTACCTTTCATCCATAAAGTAATGTTGTGGACTATCAACTAATGTAACATTCACCTCTATAACAACCACCTATGAGTATTATCCCTAGCTTAATCTTGAAGAAAAGTAATACATTTTTTAGGAGGGTGACTAATCATTTAAAATTATTGATAATTATAAAATGGTAAGGGATTAATGTAATGAAAATTTATTCCAAATATTATACCCTTGTTATGAAATATGGTAGTTATTTCATATGATTCCCCAAATTTACATATATCAAGATTGGTTCATTTGTTGGAATTTATTAAAAACTACCTCAATTTCCAAATGATAAATCTTGGTTGAGGTATGTAGATAGATTAGAGAGGTCATGATGAAATTGAAAGAGAAAAAGAAATTTGGAATCCCATTTCCAATAGAAATGAGCTATTATATCTCTAGGACTCCAAATGATACATAGAGTATTGAATGTAGCTTGTATACTATCACTATGCATTTACACTTGAGGAGAATTTTTTTGATGTCAAGTTTTATAAGTAAGCCAATTTTAAACTTGTATCAATTTATTATCACATTCCACATACTAAAGATTATTAGGATGACTAGATGAGAATGAATTTATATCATTTAATTTCATACTACTTGGAATGGGTTACTCAAGGTATTTTATATGATGGGAGTTATTTGATTGATCATAACATTGAAAAACCAATCCACGTTGTTTCACTACTAAGAATTAACTAGTAAATCCAAGAGATAACAAATGTCAGGGAACAAACCAAATTTAATTTTCAAAGGTCTCAAACATATTTTATGAGGACATTTTTTAACCACAGAATGAGAGGAAGTTATAAAAATGAAGTTTATTCCAAAAAATTTAAGTATGTATACTTATGTGCATACCTTCAACATATAAATATATATGTAAGATGAAATATAAAATGTGTATATCGAGTTTATTATAAATACCTAAAAAATTTTATTGCCTAATAAAATCATGGCAATGACTCAACATCAAGGAATAAGATATAATTAAATAAACCTCTCAATTAATACGCTCTTCTTGTGCACTCTACAACTCCTTTTCCACCTCATGTTTTGTCTCTACCTCATAATCCCATTTCAACCCAAAACTAATTTATTATTCTAGGATTTTCCATCTATGTAAAAAATCCCCTATCAATGAATCCATAATTAGGGTGGTCTCCCAACCTCCAGCATTCATTCCTCCAAAAAAATAACCACACCATTTACATCTCAATCCATTATAGTTACTCAATTTATCACCCTAAGAGGCTCACTCACACTAATAAAGGCAATATTAACAAAAAAACAAGATATTAAGTGGTTGGACCCAATTATGCTATAAAACACACCTTAAGGCACAAACATCTATCTAAAAAATATATCTTCTACATAAAAACAACATTTGGGTACCATTAAATTCAAGAAAATACAATTATTGATTGAATTTAGGAATGTGTTACTTTTTAAGCATCAATTAAAAAAATTATACATAAGATCTCAAATTCAAGGACATGGTATGACATTGATAAAAAAATGACCATTGTAATAATGCCTACAAGAGACACTTTAAAATATAATAAATCATCAATCATTGGAAGAGGTGAAGTTTAAACCTTTCATGAAAATGTAGTGGAATATTTAAAAATTGAGCACAAAATTGAAAGAGAATTCCTAACACATAAATAAAATAAAATCTCATATCCCTTCAATTACAAAATTGATATTAGATGTTACTACTTACATTTCATTCACTCTAGGATGGATGGTAGAAAAAAGACATAAAATAAAACTCATGATCCTTTCAAGGAAGAAATGAATCAATCCACTGCATAATATGAATTCACTAAGGACCTTAGTGGATTTAAAATAAAATATTTCTATCTTTGGGGGATCAATTATATGATAAAAATAAATAAAAACATGCCCACATCTTGACCAACCTAGATGAGACTAGATGGATAACCAGGAAATTTATGCCAGAATTGGAAAAAATTAGCATGGAAATGGATAATGTTTATGATAAAATCTATAATTAGTTTGCACTAAATGAAATCATCTATTTAGTCTAACAGAATATTATGTTATAAAAAAATCAAATTGGGAGGATAAGTACCTCAACAAATAGAAATATTTTGAGACTAGATTGACTCCCAAGTATCACAGTTTTTTACAACCTAATCAAAGTTATTAATATATTTGATTATTTAATTTTATTTGTCTCAAGGATGTTTTCAAATATTATCTATGAAAATGATGTTGTCTTGATTGTTTAATATATTATTGAACATACCTATAAACCATAAAATCTTATGTTGATACTGAGAATTAAAAAACTATCGACATTATTTTTAGTATCGATTATAGTTCATGACATCTCATGAATAATACCATAAATGTATAGCCATGAGGAAAAAATATGCTAGTTGAGATTTTATATTGTATATATTATCGATAATTAATTTTATGGAGATGACTCGAATATACTAAACTAAGCACAATATATACATATTTATTTATGTTTCATGTATGAATGTGAAATGAGTCACACATCATTAACTATTATATGCATTATCAGTGTTATGTTTACTCATGATTAATTAATGAAATGTATGTTAATTTAACATACAATATAATTTTTCTAATTTATGTAAGAACTATATGAAACATAAAACTATGGACTCACAACTTTATTTAGGGTTTATGTTATAAGTTATCATGTATTGATGATATGGTCCTTTATGATTAATAAATTATAATTTATATTAATCTAATAAAAATAATTACAATATACAAAGTAAGTTAAGGCATGTAGATAGGAATATTTTATGGATTTTATAATATAAAAGTGAACCATGCTACAACTTCTTAGGTACAAAGAGTTATGATTCATCCATTAAAAAACATCCAAACAAGATCAAAGAGAGAAAAAATAATAAATCCAAATATTGAGGTGGTCAAAGTTTCTAACCCAATAAATTAGTTAAAATAAAATTAAAATGGAAATTAATAGGATAAAATGTAAATGCAAGTGAATAAAATGATTGGAAACCCTAATTTATAATAAATCTAACAAGACTACACATTATGTCTGTATTTAAATCCAAAAATGAAGGGTGGTAGGAACAAATTTCCATAAATAAGAGATCATCCATTTTGTAAATTCACATAAAAGTTTCAATCACCCAAGCTCTTTGCAAATCATTTAGTGGTATAGAAATTATCCACATTTCAAATATAACGAGTTACATTTGAAGCACCAAAAATCATTCATCAAAGGGAGTTATTAATTACAAAATATAAGCATATTCTAGATGACGACCTCACACCAGACCCCACATAATATTTATCATCCATCCCTATGTAGCTAAATTAGAGGATGCATTCCATTATATCCATGTAAATATCTCATAAATTAATCAAACAAGGATGGATACAAGGTGTGTTGAGATAATTCAACAAGTTTAATAAATGTATCATTAGGGATGGATTCCTAAGGCCAACTCCATTACAATAATGAAATTGGATGTCTAGGAAATTACCATTATTTTTATATGAAACCATGTGATCAAATTCCTTCTCAGTTGCCTCCATAATGGGATCTTATTCCTTGAATGGATGCATAACATCATTATAATATACATTTAACCAAGATGGGGTAGATGAATGAAGGCCACAATATCCATAAATATAATAACAAAGGTTATACCAAAGTAAAATATGCTACAATGTCCTTATGAATTATAAACATTAAATAGGTGTCAATATAATATCCATAAAAAAATATGTTGTAGCATGAACATTGTATGTGTTCATGGAGGTATCATTGAAGATATATTTTAGTAATAGATAATATTTCATCATCCCAAAAATTATGATGGTGGAATGTGAAATGACCTCCATGAATATGAAGTACAATTTTTGCAAAGAGATACTAGATCACATTAATTTCAACATCAAAAATATTAAACAAGGTAAGCATGATTTATTCTTAGCTCTCTACTCATATGTTTTGTTATATTATATACCAATATACTCCTGAATATATAGGGACAATTTGAGTGAACCCAAAATAAACCCACAATAGATAAAGTTAAAATACATATGTGTACCATCAAGCCTCATAAATAAAATATAGACTTAATTTAATATGGAGGAAACCTCAACATAAAATTAACCCCTAGAATCGATATTTCCTAAGAAATTATTTATACACACTCTAGTGAATGATATTTTAGAATCAATACAAGGTTTATTTACAGTCACCCCTTTGAGATGTGTGGTAATAATTTTCCCCCAGTGCAATAGGATGTATCAAAAAAACATATAGAAAATGTTATCTCTATCATTCTTTAATTCCCTAAAACCATTAGGATTCCCAACCTACCTAATATCAATTTAGTCTTTAAATAACTTCTCACGTATACATGTGGCTAACAACAAGGTCACTTACAAGTCAATACAAAATAAGAGGAATTAGTAACACAATCTACGAGGCCTAACCCAAATAAGCTAACTTCAAGGATCCATGCCACACCATTATATTTTAAGTCTAATAAAAAGATTGATGTACTTGCCATAGAGTAAATTAAAGGCATTCAATCCATACAAAACTATACAAGTCCAATAGGAAGTGGTGTACTACAAATGACACAAATAAAAAGGCAACACATGCATTAGAAAGGGAAAATAGTAGAAATGATTCCTTAGAATAGATGAAACTGAAAGGGAAAAATTAACATATTAACATCTCTAAACTATCCCCCAGTTGGAAAATGGCATTCATAATATTGTTGGATACTAAGATAGAGGAAGAGGAATAAACATGGGATCAAACAAAAACTATGGATGGGTATTCCACATAAGAAGATGCAACATAATAAAAATAATAATAATAATAATAATAATAATAATAATAATAATAATAATAATAATAATAATAATAATAATAATAATAATAATAATAATACTAATAATAATAATAATAATAATAATAGTAGTAATAATAATAATAATAATAATAATAGTAATACTAATAATAATAATAATAATAATAATAATAATAATAATAATAATAATAATAATAATAATAATAATAATAATAATAATAATAATAATAATAATAATAATAATAATAATAATAATAGTAATAATAATAATAATAATAGTAATAATAATAATAATAATAATAATAATAATAATAATAATAATAATAATAATAATAATAATAATAATTTAAAATAAATGAAACCCTACAAACATCCACAACTATAGCATTGGCTTAAGCCTAGCATGAAGCAGTTGCAACACTTGAAAATGTCAAATAACCCATGGATGACCAAATATGGACATATGAGGAATAAAGGTAAAAAACTAATAGGAATAAAAAGAAAAAAAATGTAAAATAAAGGAATAATAATAATAAAGGGATAAATTAACAAAATTATAACATGATAGGCTAAATAGTGAATAAGTCATGAGAAACAAAAAGATGTGGAAAAAATATCAACATAAAATAAAAAAGAACTAGATGAAAAAGTCACAAAAGATAAATTATAAAAAGAAAAAAGAAAGAAGAAGAAGAAGAAAGGGATAAACAAGATAAAATTTAACATGAGAGGGAAGAGAGAGAATAAGTTGTGGCCAAAAAAATATATGGAAGAAATGGTACCCAAAAAAATGAACCTAAGGAAATAGCATCAATGGATAAATTATTAAAGGAATAAATAGAAAAATAAAAATTAGAATAAAACTTGAAAAGGATATAAAATAAAAATAGAAGAAAAAAAATATGGCAAAATACCTCACCCAAAAAGTAGAAGCATAAGAGAATAAGGTGATATAACAAGTTTCCCAAAGAAAACAAACATGGACAAAGAGGGCAATGGAAGAAATTATAAAATAATTACTAAAAAATGGATGTAGAAATAGACATTTTGATAAAGGTAGAGAAAGATAAAAAGGAAGAGGCAACCAAAAAAGATACAAAATAAGCAACATCATAACTCACTCCTTCGCCCGGCCTACAAAACCAAATTTATGTAACGTACACATCCCAATCTATCATAACATTAAAACTCCATTGAATTAGCTTAAAAAAATAAGCTAGAAACCATAAAAGGAACCGGTATTCATCACAACAAATTATTTCCACTATAAAACTAATAGTTAGGTACCATTTTTCATTAAATTGAAAATGAATACTTGATGTAGTGGTTCCTTTTATTAGAATAATAAAACAATAAATAAATCCATAATATCTCTATAGTAAAGCCACATTATGATGTTGAACCTAAATGGCTATTAGAATAATTCATTCAATAAACATTGAAAAATATTATAAAAGATCGATCACTCTTAGAGGCCATGAAGAAAACCATCCAAGAAAATATAGTGGAATAATTATGCTTAAACAAAGGATAAAACCACTTGCATAAAATTTCTACTATTTCCCCAATGTCAAGAGATACATTACTTTTGTTTTTTCAATAGATTACAAATGTTGCTTACTATTTTTCCTTTAGGATGGTCAGTGGAAAACAAGATAAATATAATGTTTTATATGCTTTGGAGGAAGACTTAAATAAATAAGAAAATAATATGACATCATGAAGGACTGTAATATAGCAAAAATAAAATGTCTTCTAGATCTGCATGATCAATTCCATGCCAAGTAGGATCGAAGGGCCCACCTCATCACTGATAGTGTGGAATTTAGATGTATAGTAAATTAATTTATGGAGAAAATAGATCAAGCGGCCATTAATATGGATACTTTATGAAAATTTATCAATGATACACCCCCACTAAATGAAATCAGTGAACTCATTTGAGATAATATTTAGTTAGAACAAAAATCATAAAGGTTCAACAAATACATCATAGAATTGAAATATTTTGAAGCTATGTTTCTTGACCAACACCAATATTTTTTTCATCTAGGTAAAATTTCAAAAAGGTTTGAAGAATTTTTATTTGTTATCTCAAGGAGAAGTCCAATGTTAAGTCTTGAGATTATGTTGGTGGGATTCTTTCTTAGATTATTGAACATATCAGAATACCATAGAAGTACTTGATTATATCTTGGCATATGAAAATTCCATAAGTCGTGTATGATATTATATGTGCTTTATGACATATCATATAAATAAAAGAGATAGAAAGTCATAGTGAAGAGATCTATTTATTTATGCTTAGAATGTTATACCATAATAAAATTGACAATGAATCTCTTAATTAAAAAATTTATATTTAGTGGATAAAATTATTAATGATAACCTATTTGTATTTGTGAATACCTTTCGAAATATTATTTTATTTTTTTGGATATTTATTTCATACTTAAATGATGATATGATTCTTAGTAAATATACATATGTAAATCAAGGGTGAGAAATTAGCCAACTTGAGTTATTTGTGCAATTTGTCTCATTTATCTAACCTCACTTATGTAATGTCAGGATAGGAAATTATCACAAAAAATGTAGAAACTGACACATTTTAATGGAACATAAATGAAACAAAATTCCTTGAACAAAATTGGATGCATGGTTAAAGTTTCCATTCTTATACCTCACCACAAACATTTTAAAAATTCTCATCGGCCACATACATAATATTATATTTTTCCTAAACCAACTATGCCATGTAGATTTTACAACTACATATTCTACATGTCATCAAGATAAGAGTATTGGCCTCTTAAAAATATAGTAAATAATATTATCTTATGTCGAGTGGGCTTAAGTTTTATTGTTCATAATATATTTTGAATAATTAGTATATACCAATTCTACACAATAATTAAGAATAATATGAATTATTCCCATTGTAAATAAGATAAAAATATTTGATGTGAAGTAAATTGGGAAGCTACCCATTTTATATGAAATCGAGATATGAATTTTTGCCTATGTATAATGGGCACATTTCCGATCTTGTTTATTTATGTTCTACTTAATTGATAACATTCTTAATATCTTACAAATAGTGGGCATGTATGCAATGGATTTCATATAGATTATTAGATTGTGTGTAATTAAATCCATAAAAATAGTGATTTTGCACAAGGGATGGTATGCTTACATGTACTTGGTTTTATCAATCACTTCATATGGTGCATCACCAACTTGAAATAGTTATTATTCCTAAGTAATTAATGGACATAATGATAGATTGAAATGAAAATTCACATACATCATAACATAATAAAAACACCAATTATGAATCAAATAACACTTTATTCATTAAAACTTGGGCTTGTCCATAGATGCCTACTTAGAATTATAGCCAACAATCAAAATGATATTAAACATTAAATATAATTATTATCTCTATAAAAGGTAGTCATATCCCTATATAGTCTGATGGTAGGTTTCTCAAAGACTTATTTCAGGTGATTTTTAGTGGTCAACATTACCCTACACTAAACTAGTTATTTATCCCTAGACAATAAATTTAACTCTCGCTTACTTATTTAGTGATATTCACCAGCCTAAAAACTTGCACCATAATAAAATACTTCATATACATCTTTATTTTATATGAGCCATGTTTTATGTAGATCCTCATGAGATGATTTCCCCTATTCTATATGGAAAGTGAAAACTTACATTCCCTTCACCTACATTATTCTCTAATCTATCGACACTATTGTTAATATCTCATCATCAAATTAGGCTCTTCCATATAGTGGCATCTTCATTTGGATTACACATATTTTTCCTTTGCATTATTAGGGAACTACTTATCTTAGTATTGATGTGTTGACTTATTTCCTAGCATCGCTTTATCTTCTTTCTAAGGGTTTTATGACATTCTGCTACCACCTACTCCTCCAAGAGTGGATAAATTTTATAAACTGATCTAGCCATATAGTGGGGGATGACTATATTCATTTTCCTATATATCCCTCTCATAGGGACTTATCCTTAGTTATTGGAGAGCCTATTTAAACACTATAAAATATGGTAATATGGAATCCTATTTTTCCTTATCCTTACCTAACCATCTAATTATTTTCATTAAATCTTATCGATCCTCTAAGTAAACATATATTTTGTGCACTCCCTTGTCTCATTTCACTACCAATTTTCATTGGTTTAGATATACGGTTAACAACTAAGACACATTTCATCCTACTCTTTATTTTGGTTCCATGCATGGATCTTTATTGATATGCATCCATTTTATTTTTCACTTCCTTCCCTCTACCCACCTACACTTGATAGATGGCATTGACTCCTATCTTAATCATAACCACCTTGATTGTTCCACCTACTTAGTTGTATTATTGATTTATTTCATGTTGCTTATGATTCCTTCATATTTATGAAATATTATAAGTGAGTGAAAATTAAACTAATAGCCTCCTTGGTTCAAATAACCTAAATGCAAAGAAACCTGTGTGGGACCTCCTAATTTTAGGCTCTAATATTTTCTCTCATATTCATCCTCTCATCATAATGGTTATTCTTATAATGTTTGTTCTTAAACCTTCTAAATATTCAACCATTATTCAAAAAAATTATTCTTCATATGTTACATCATGTCTTACTCTTAATAAATTACATTACCATTAATATAATGAAATGAATTATTGATTATCTATTATCTTATTTTATTGATATATTCAGATGTATGTTACCTAGATTTCATAGTTGATTTGTTTCTTCCAATTGTGATGACCTAAGGAAATATTAAAAACATTCTAATATATTGTAATGTTTTGTTTTTGACTCGTGTGTATATTTTAATTCATTTATAGTTTTGTTATATGAAGCAAGTTAATTAATATTTTTACATTCAAAATATAATTAACATTTGATATAAAACACAAACAAACTACCATATTTGGATGAGGTAGATGTATGAAAATATTTACCCTCATTCAGTATTGATAGGTAGATCATAATCTAAAATATGACAACATATGGTCACAATAAGCAACAATAAAAATACTTTAGAACATGTCACACATGCACAGTTTGTTTGTTTGATAACTAGTTGGTGGAATGTGAATTTGTGCCTAATTTATTTGTGTGTTATTTATTATGTTTTAATGATTTATTTTTCTTATTCTAATAATTTTTTAATGATGTATTTAACTTATTAAATAATGTGTAATGACTTTTAGTGGCTTAAAAAAAATTTGGTTAACATAGTTGCATTTATTTGCTTGTGGGATAGTTGTTTTTTTCGATCAACATTGACCTCCATGATTTATTTATGTCTAGATTTTCACGATTTAAAATTAAAATGAAAATAAGTGTAAACAACTAATAGGTATTTATTGATTTGTTTCACTATTCAAGTTCATGTTAGCTTGGGCTTAGACGCTCTTGACTGAAATAAGGTAAACACATTTAGTTCTAAGAAACAAAGAGAATTTATAATAACATTGGTTATTAATTCAAGCACGAAAGTGTTTCCATGATACTCAAGGATTATTTGGGATTTTTTTTAATAAATATTTTCACCTATCTATGACTATTGTGGTGACCAAAATCAAAGTGATAAAAAAGTAGTTTTTTATGGCATATTTTAAGGAAAATAGCTATTTAAATCATTACTCTTTTAACATTTTATAACCCTAAGATGAATCTAGATACCTAGTGCATGCCTAAATCATTTGGTAGGAAATTAAAGTAAAATTGATAGTGGAAGTGGATTGTTGAAAAGAAAATAATGGAGGAAAATACATTAATAGTAATAGAGGTGAATGTATAAAAAATACTAGAGGCATAGGAAAAAAAAGAGAAAAATCTGGGAGGGCAATCATGGCAGGGTGTGAGGAAATTTTCAAGGTGTTAAAAATGCAAGTAACAAAATACCAATTGGGTTTTATTAGTTTGGAAAAGTGTGTATAAATTAATATAAAATGTTTTATATTAAAATATTTAGGGTAATCATAATGAATAAAAAAATGTTTATTATTTGAGTATTTCATTTTCAATGATTAGAAATGGTTTCTCTAGCATTTATTGTCAAATACATGTCTTCTCTATAAACCCCATGTTCCCATAGTGCCACTTTTGATTAAACATGACATTCATAGCTATGTATAGGTTATGAAAGTTCAAATAGGTTAAATTAATTAATTTTTTTAAATTTTTATAATCCATTTTCCTATTTTTTTACATTTGGAAGAACCCACGAGATCATTCCCATTTTCGGTGTCTTCTTTAAAGAGAACAACTCATTGAAATGGAGATAAAACCATTTGGTAGGTTTTTTGATTTTTTATATGTAGCTAAAAAAAATTATTTTCTCATGTTATAAAATATTTATTTCTACTTATATACCCATGGTTTATAATATCTTCTTCATGCACAAGTATATAATTATAATAGATCAACCTTATTATTCTTTGGTCATTTTCGGTTAATAAAAAAGATTATGATAGATTTTTGGCTTGAATTATTTGGGGTGATGGAATAATATATGGTTGAGTTCATATAACTATTTTATGATTTTAAAAACCTTTTTATAATTTTACTATAATCTACCTACATTTGGTCTTATATTTATACCAATGTACAAAATACACAACTAGTTTTGAAGGGATTTAGAAGTTGTTAATAGTTTTTATCTACCTACATCTGATAGATAGTTTATACACATAAATCATATTATTCATATGTAATATATGTTTTTAGATGTTTGTTTTGTAAAAAAGTTAGCATATAGTATGGTTTAAAATGATCATTTTGTAAAGTTATGTATATCATATGGTTGTAGCCTACATTTCATATATGTATGATATTATTAGACAACTTTAAGTGATCATTATATGAGTTTTTGTTGGATATACTAAATTTCACAATATGTATTATGGATATATTTCTATTAGAATATTCATTTTTTTAATTATAAAATATATTTTTATAGTTGCATTTTGTTCATGCAGGTTTTAACATCATGTTGGGATGAATCAATTTCATTGATTGAGTTGATTTGATATTTTTTTAGTTGAGTTGAACTATTTGGTTCTTCAATTTATTTAAAAGATAAAATATTTTTTTAATAATGAATGACTCTAAGAATTTATAGGATTTTTACGTTCATTTTGGATCATGTTTGAAAACATATTTTTAGTCAAATAATCACTCAATTTGTTCTTATAACCCTGTAGGTAGGCATCTTTGCCACCTACATGCTTGTAAATACAAGATAGTTGTAAAATAAATAAAGGCCCCAACTAGATATGTATTTGAAATGGTGTTTATATGATTAATGGAATTATTATTATAGATTATTTGTCATTAGTGGTAACCATTATGTGTTTACATCATGTTGGTTTCAAGTAGTTGTGTAGAAATGATTTGTTACTTAGATAATAAAGTGATTTGTATATTATAATATCATGATTTGGTTATTATATTATATTCATATGATATATAAATATTAAGGGAAAGTTGGATAAAATATTAAAATAAATACTATGCGTATTTATTATATTAATAAAAATGGACTTCAACTTATTTTTTTTGATTGGGTATACTTGAAAATGAAATGAGTGTATCGAAAGAGAGTATCATAACTTTCACATTTTAATACTATTGGTATATGTTGATCATTTTATTGTGGAGATAGTTTTTTTTTATTGTATCAAGTATGAATACTATGATACCTAATGGATTAAAACTTAGTTTAATTTACTTCAAAAAATGAATATTATAACCCATGGGTTTATTCTCCTTTATAGACATGTTGATATTGTTGTTGATTATAGAGGTAAATATGACCTTGTTTATTAGAGTTTAATTTGATCATCTTAAATTATTATAGGATTTCATATGGATTAATTTAAATTAGATAAATTATTTTTTACTACATTTCCTTTATCTATTTCTCTAGGTATAGATATATTATTGTGAGTTATGGTGTGAGATATATGTATTACCATGGTTTTTACATTATCATGTTACATATGTTCAATAGATGATTAATGACAAGTAGGAATATTAAAAAAATGTTTTTCATAATTAATTGGATGAATAATTGATTATAATATGATTCAATATATATTATTTATTATTTATACTATACTCATATTGTTATAACATGATTTTAATATAAAATACATTGGGAAATGTAATGTTATAGTGTATACATTTTCTATCCACTATACATTTTATATTATATGTTTGTTGGAGGTTATATGGAATAGTGATAGTACACATTTCACATGTTCTCAATTGATTTTGAGTGTTCACTCTTCATTCATCTGCTTCATCACGAAGGTAAGGGTTTCTCTTAATAGGGAGGTGTGTAGGGTACCATCAATCTGTGGTTGGAGGAAAAGTCCTTTGATGATGCTCTCCCTCTCTACAAATAGAAACCAACACAAAAGCATGTTAATTTCTATCACACTATTTATTCATATGATTTTTTACTTAGTTTACCGATGTATTTAGTTTTATTTATTGAGAAAACTATCTTCGTATTGGTTGGTGTAACTATTTAAAGGTTATTTTGTATTATTGTACTATCTTAGTTGTGATTGTATATTTTGTAAAAAGATAAGTTTATTTCTATATGAAATACTCTGAGTTGAATTATATTATTTATGGTTTCTAAAATATACTACATTGTTATTTTTATTTGATATGTTTTTTTATAGATAGAAGATTGTTCACACCATGGTTATAGATTGATTTATTGTTGTATATTCATAATTTAAACAAGATAAGATAAGTAGAATAAAAATAAATATTTTAATAAACTATTTTAATGACATAACATGTTTTATCATTTAATAAATATGATAATAATAGATTAAAAATAATCAACGATTTAACCTAAATGGAATTGGGTTTTCACATCAACATTCTCTATCTTTCTTCCTAAAAAACATCCTTTATATAAGTAGATATATCCTTAAAAAAATTGGTTTTAGTAATGGATAATTTAGGTCAACTTCCCATATTTATATTTATGAGTATACCATTGGATATTTCATTTCCCATATTGATACTTATCATTACATTAGGTATTTTCACTCATTTCATTTTCCTATGCTAGGTAATTATTGTTGAGATATGCCTCTTGTTTTAAATATTTTATATATAGAATACACTAATTAATGCCTCAATCCCTACCAATCTTCTCCTTTTCATATTTAAGTAGCTCCATGTGTCACTAAATTCTAATAATAGTAAATTTATATCTACCTCCCAAATTTGTCATCCTTTATCCTTTGGTATGCACACCACCAAATGTCATTTTACCTAGATGGATATTTGAATACTTACCTTTTTCATCTTTGTTATTGGAAATTTCCACTTAATTTTATACCCTTAAATTACATTTCATGTTGAATTCCTTTTCATTCCAAATTATTTCATGTGTAATATCCAATATGTGCACTCCAATGTGCCTTGATCTTAGTATTTTTTTTTGTATGTTGTTCGCTTCTTCAACTAGTTTAATGCAATCCTTCTCACTTCATATAATTTACAGCATTATATGTATGAAATATTTATAAATTTATTGTTTCTATATCACCCACATTAAAATATGTACCTATTCTTGTGGTGCAATGTTTATCTCTTCATCTTTGTACCTATTTTCATGTATGCATAAAATTTCATATTTTGGGGTGGCCCAAAGTGACCTTTCAGTTTTTATAGTGAATAAAACCTCACCATGGATACTTAGACATATATAAATTATGAATTTAAAAATAAATCACCATCTTGATTCTCACAACTAGATATTAAGAGTCATACATGTCTTATTGTACCATTTGTTCAACCACCATGCGTTGGATTTATCTTATTCTAATCAGAGCAAAGTAATGATGGAAAATGAATTATAAATAATTATTACATTTTATATGTTTTAATTTTTTATGATTCATATGTGTTTCAATTATTCTACTAGTTAAATATTCTCAACATAAGGGGAACCCTTTTTGCAGTAAGTGGGATGACCATGCATTGGATCATATTTTCACTTTGTATTAGAATGTATTTTAATGGAAATAATTTTAATAAGGTTAAAATACTTATGTATTAATATTTTAAGTATTATAATCAAACATTTAAAATTAATTTAATTAACATTAATTAATGTTACACAATTATCTTTATAATCATAAATGGTATCCAAAACAATGAGTTATGAACTCATAGTTTGATGAAGGGCTTATGCAACAACACTTAATACATTTTAAATAATGGTCATGTTCCCATTGTAAATAATACATCACTAATAATATTATAATTTATTACCATTCAACACAATATAAAAATATTTTATTTTATGTAGATTATGTAGCTTCCCATTCTACATGCCATTAAGATAAGAATATTTTCCTCTTACAAATAATCCAATATTATTTTCTTGTGTAGAATGGGTGCATGTCCATTATTATAATTTATGAAATGTGATTAATTTATAATGTTATTAATATATTTTTAATAATATTCACATGTAAATTATATACAAGGTATTAAAAATTATTAGTTAATCCCATTCTACACAGAATAAAGATGTTTGATGTCATGTAGATTGGCCAGCTTCACATTCTACATGACATAGAGATAATAATATTGACCTCTTACAAATAGTCCAATATTATTATATTATTTATGTTGAGTAAATTTTAATTATAATATTTATTTCATGAGGTTTCCATACTACCCAAAAAGCCTCATAATTCAATGGTCATACCATGACATCAATTAAACACAGTAATCTACATGCCACATACTAAACTTCATGACATATAATAGAGCTACGCATAAATAAATGGAAATGTTTAAATGATTTATTTATTATATTATTTAATTGTATTTATATTTATTAATATTTATAGATATTATCCCACTCATTCTTATAATTTGAGCTATCTAGACATGAATACTATGTTCAAAGCTATCTTATGTAACCACTTTGAGTATATTAATCAATAAAATTATATGAAATTATTGAATATTTGTAGACGTCATATATGTGATGTCTAATTATGTTAAATAGTACTTAATCAATATAATCATATAATTTATATAGATGTTATCGAGTTTGGAACATCAAACTATGAATTCACAGTTTAATGTCATTTTCAGAAAAACTAGTAAATTATGGATTGAGATAAAAATAAAAAAGAAAAAAGAAATTCCCAAATTAAAAATAATAATAATAATAATTTTTGGATAATAAACATAAGGTATAATATAGCTTTGTCCTATAATCCCCACCTCATGAATTAATCCAAGATAGGCGAATTGAGAAAATATGTCATAACATTTTATGCTAGATGATTAAGATAAATGGGTAAGTTGACTGGATATAACTCCCAAGGTATATAGCTAAATCACATCAAATTATAATTAATAAAATTCAATTAAATGAAATCATAAAATATAATTAGATCATTATTTAACATGATGTCATAAATTAGAAATAAAAAAGGATATAAGAATAATAATAATACCCATTAGGAAGGCATCAATGTTGAGGGGATGACCAAGAAAATTTTTAACTATTAAGTAAAAATATCTTAGTAAAACAAAAAACTAAGTTATAAATTATAAATTCATATAATATGTCACTCCACTCAATAAACACATCTAAAATTATTGAAAACTATATAATATAAAGACACCATTATTTCTCACTTCCCAAAAATTTGCAAGCACCATAACTCTACATTTTTTTCCTAGTTTTATTTTTCCACCTTAGGCATCTATAATAAATAAGAGATAAAATATAATTTCCCACTCACATTTACATAACTATATAACCCCTATTATTCATAAGGAAAAACATTTACCCATAAAATAATTATCATTAGATCATAAACTAACATTTTTAGAGCTTCCATATGATATTGAACAACTCGAGGATACTTAAAATAATATCCATGCACATTTTTTTTTAAAAATCATACATGTGGAATGGGTTTATTATATCTAGCTAAACATAGAAACTACCATGATAATCCCAAAAAAATGAAGAACAACTCTAGGTGACTAAACACAAAGATTCACTAGAATTGCTCAAAAAGGCAAGACATAGTGCTCATAGAAATCTCTTCTCATTAAATGATGGTAAAGACATAATTACACCCTTATGAGTGAAAACATACACTGATACTATTTTTTGATACTAAAAATAAACCAAACATAACCATCCCATATCTACCCATACAAGATAATTAAAATATTGCTTTAACCCTAATGAGATTTGAAATTTGTTGAAATAATAGAAATAAATTCAAAAATAAATTATACTACACAATATCCACATTAAGACTGATTGATAATAGTTATGACAATTTTTTTAATGAAAATATTTAAATACAAATGAATCATACACATAGTCATAATCCATGAAGAGAATATGAACACAGTTTATAAATATCCTCCTTTGTATTGATATTTGTTGAGTTGTAATACAATCTTGACTTCTAAAACTATGTCTCATAGTTCTATTTTACAAAATCCCTTGGTATAATGAGACTAATAATAGATTTATCACATATGAAGGTTGTTATGGTACATAACCACCTTTTTTTCATTTTAGATTATGCAAAATTTATTTTATAAAAATACACCACTTAAGTGATGTGAAAGTACATTTTTACAATTGCATTATGTGTAAAAGTGAAATTACAAAATTTCGCCACTTAAATGGTGAAAAATGCTTTGGTTATTTTACACCACTTGAAATGTGAAAAAATAAAAAATTGCACAATTTGAGACTTATAAAATTAAAATAGTGCATTTGCAAAAATGATATGTGTGAGTTTGCACTTACAAAATTTGAAATTGGAAATTGTAAAACAAGATTCAACATTTACATGAAATGCCATAATATTTTGATGCAGCCTAATCATCTTTTCTTTAGTTGAGGGTATTTTTAACTTTCTTTGACAACTGCTTATTTATTTTAAGTGCATCTATATCACGTAAAATATCTTATATGGCTATTGTTCCTCCTCTTATGAATGACTCAAAAAAATTTACATTTTATTTATTGTCTTTGTTAAAGTGATTACATACCATCAAGAAGTCAAGATGTTCATCAATATTGTTTTGAGTGAATAATTTTCTAGGATTTTTTGAGTATGGTATTTCATTCATCAAGCCACAAAATTTGATAATATATAGAGCATGGACACCACCTACACCTTCAATATGATAGGTATGAATAGTTATTTTGTGAAATGCATTAATTTAATTATCTACATAACCAACCTCATTCAATGTATTCATGTGAATGATCATCTAGGGAATTTGAAGTGTTTCCCTTCATAGTAGAACTAAAATTATGGGGCAAATCATCAATTACACCTTACATAAGTTACATTTGAATTGTTTTAGGTGTACAAGTTGATGCACAAGTACCAATTGATGGCTTGGTTCCTCCACCAAGAAATGTTCTAATACCACTCACAATCTCTTCATTTACTAATTATGGAAAAATAAAATGAACATGTTAATATATTTCTCTAACAGTGATCGTTAATCCCTCATAAGTAATGACTTATGTATTAACACCAAAAATTATTCCTTTAGACATGCCAGACACAACATTAGGATTTCTTACCTTTCAAATTCATATAATATTATTCCCTTTAATGCCAATATATAAATTATAACTTTTTGTATAATCTATGATTATTGAATTTTTAATTCCAAAATATAGAGAAGAATTAGATGAATATATAGGGGCCTAACCCATGCTATCCTATATTACTTTCCCATTTAAAAATATACATTTATCTCCATAGACTGTGAGATCACTTTAAATTTTGCGTATATAAATTTTCTTCAGTGCTTCTTCAAAATCACCTTATGAGTTTTACTATCCTATTTGATTTTTATATTCATTAATTTCACTTCCTTATTCAATCACCTCATAACACTATTGTATGGCCTCTCCTTACATGAAAACAAGCAATAGATAAATTTTACAATATGCATTTTTTCAATTTAAAAACCCACTCTTCTTTCTACCTCAAGCCAAAGTAAAAATAAAAAATAAAGAAATTTGATTTTACTAATTTTCAAAACCTTCAATCTCATATTAAATTGTACAACCTTTTCTCTTTTGGGAAAAAACTAATAAAAACATGATTTTTCCTTTTTGATTTTCTAAACCCAAAGCTTAGTATGGCATGTATAACCTCTCTCCTAATGGACCAAAAAAAATAAAAAAATATGTAATTTCCATTTATTTTTTTTTTAAATTTCAATTCTATATAGGTCCTATAACTATACATCCTTTTGGATGGAAAAATAAATCAAAATAAAAAATATGTTCTTTGTCCTTTCACCAATTATATATCCTTACATCCACATGGCCATATGACCTTTTGCTAGCAAGAAAAAATCATTTTTTTAATCTCTACCCTCTTTCCAAGTTGTATAGTGCTATATAGCTTTGAAATAGATGGAAACACTTTAAAAATTTAGTCTTTTAATTTTATTTTCTATTTTGTGTGTTTCTATATGGTTGTATGATCTATTGTAGCAAGCAAAAATAATTAAATTTTATTTTGTTATTTGTCTATTCCTTTCATAATACAAGTTATAACATCTTCTTATCAACAGATTAAAAACAAAACCGATCTATTTCTTCTTTGTTATTAATTTATAGGCATCCTATTGAGTCGTAACATTGTATGGCCTACTTGTGGTAAGTAGATAAACAAGAAAATGATTTTTTAAACCTTATTTTATCCTTTAATAGATGCACAACATCTTGCTTGGTATCCAAGATAAAATAAAAATATGCTTCTTTATTTAAAATATCACTTTGTTTTGTATTTTTCAATGAATGTTTCACCTTTTAAAAATAACATAGACAATGATTTTGGTTTTGTGATGAGTGGAAGTTGGAAAAATTATTTGAATATTTTTCACACTTAACAATGCATAACCACATCAAACACTTTCATAAGGGAACAAGT
Source organism: Torreya grandis (assembly GCA_037957365.1). Taxonomy (NCBI): domain Eukaryota; kingdom Viridiplantae; phylum Streptophyta; class Pinopsida; order Cupressales; family Taxaceae; genus Torreya; species Torreya grandis. The sequence goes on along the minus strand of JARHVA010005608.1, from coordinate 978,847 downwards.
TCCACTTTCACATGACTTGGGAAAGTGATAGTGTCAATTAAAACATGCACAGTTGTGGAAGATTTCATTTCCATGGCTCGGGGAAGTGACACAATGAATTTACATGACCCAAGGAAGTATTCAAGGAAACTAAATGATAACAAGATTTTAAAAGTCAAATTTCAAATTAAAATTATTAAAATTATTTCAATTAATTTATTATTTATAAAACATACAATTACACCATGTGCAAAAATAAAAAGATAAATTCCAAAAATTAAAAAAGTATCAACAAACTTTTGTACAACCTAGGGAAAAATAAAAATCACTTGAACATCTTGAAAATGTAAAATGAACTTTTTCACATTACATGAAATCTAATGACTTTTTACATAGGGAAGCTTGAAAGGGCATTTACATAATTAAAAAAAATGATAGTGATTTCAATTATTAATTAAATCCATTAATTAAAATAAATCAATTAATCAATTAATTTTAATTTTTTTCAAAATTTAGAAAGTTTAATCTCAAACCAAAAATAGCCAAAAATATTAATTTACGTCAATTTTAAGAAAATTAAAACCATGGCAACTCCAAATCAATCAATAAATGCCGTTAAACCCTTTATGGATCTTTTTTGGCACACATTTTAATTAAAATTATTGTAAAAGTTTCATATGCCCAAATTACAAATATCAAACAAGAAACCAGTGAACTTATTAATAAGTATGTCTTTAGGTACAAGACAATGTTGTCTAAGATGACCAATCCTATGGTAGATGATGCAAGACCATCACTACCATTTGTAAATATTGATTTATTTTACATGTCTATGCCTTTTTTAAGTCATTTTGGTCATAAGATGTTTGTAGGAATCAATATTATTTTCTAGGTCCTTTGTAAATTTGAATTAGGGTCCCTTTGGCATTTTTCTGACAAAACCCTTGATTTGAATTTTCAAGACTTCATGTTAAGTCTAGGAGACTTAAACCTTGTCTAAATAAGTATCAACATTTTAGCTTAGTGGTTAGGTACTAATAAATTGGTTAAAGGTGTTTGAACACATAGATGACTCACATATTTATTCATCTTAATGAGTCATGTTTGAAGTTAGGTTGATAGCACTTACTCAACGTACAAGAGAAAGTTACGAGCTAGTTACGATGGTTACATACTATAAATAAGATGGTGAATGATTATGTAATGAGATAGTTAATGGGGGGTTGGATTATAAGGTTGAATTAATGTGTAACCCCAAAATAAAATGAATAAATAAGTGTGTATTATATTTTGAAACTCTCTTTCAATCCCTATCACTTTTGAAATTTATGCTCAATAGGTTGAGACTTCATATGCATAAAGAGTTTTGGTTTGATTTACTATATCATGAAAAATAATAAGAAAAAATTTATTTGTTGGAATAAATATGTCATGGAGTTTAGCTTCAATAATATAGAGGTAAGTTACTCAGTTTGTATATATATTGCCTGTAATCAGTATTCTTGCATTCTTAGAGTCTAAATATAACCTTGTGTGTTCCCACAGTAAGGAAGATTGAATGGAAAGGACAATTGAAGTGTGTGTATTGGTAAAGCTTATTTTATAGGTATTTAAGGGCTTTAAAAAATTTCCATTTTTTGTTGATAAATCTTTATTTATAAGATTGAATGCAAACCCTATTTCCCTGTGTAAGGTGCTAGTAAGACTGAGTAAGTGTTTTGTGAGAAAATGTTTACACTCAAAATGTACATTGATAAGAGTATTATTAAACTTAAAAATATATTAAAATGTTATTTATACCTATGATTATTTATCTTTAAATACTTTGTGAAGAAACTATATTGAACTATAGACTACCTGAGAATGAATACACATAGTTAAAAAAAACTAAGGCCAGAAGTGAGGACATGGGTATGTAGTTGATCTTTAAATATTCTATAAGGTATATGGAGCTTGTGTAAAGATAATTAAATTGTCATAAGTTTATAAATGTATATTTTAAACTCAAAATCAAAATATATTAACCCTCAAATAACATATACTTGTGTTTACACACACAATCATGCTCTAAACTTGTGTAAAGGATGAATAGAGACCTCGAAAGAGAATTTAATGGTTGAGGAAGATACATGGTGACTAGGTAGAACTTTAAAAATAATAACATAATCTTTAAAGTATTTAAAGTTATTGTAAAATCCTTTTATCCCTTATCGGGTGTTTACATACCATTATAACCGTATTCTAGGGTTTGAAATGGAAAATGGACATTCTAGGAGACTCCACCATATCAACCTTCTAAAAAATGGTGATTTTATTGAAACTAATGTGATTGAAGATATTTTTGTGGTATTAAGTTGAAATTTAACTTGAAATACAAAATAGGAGCAACTGAGTGTGAGAGGAGTGTATAGACACCTAATAAGCCTAAATAGAGAGAAAAAAGAGAATATAAGAGTGGTTTAGATGTGAAGTTGAGGGTTGAAATTACATAAATAGTAAGAAGGTGATAGAGGTTATTTTTAAAATTAATTAATTTTATTAAACACCATTGTACTTGTCCATACAAGAATAAAAAGAGAGAAAAAAGGCTACAAGCGACCCTATTAAGGTGGTAGAAATTATGAATAAGAAAAAATATGCATTATGGATTTTTGTGAAGAGGATAAAGAGACATATAGGAATGGTTTGGTCATGATATGGGTATCAAGAAGATTCATGGTGTAAGAAATAATTATAGTCAACTGTAGAGTTAAGTGATCCAAGAGTGCTAATCTAAGAATGGACCTAATAAGACAAGACAAGTGTGAAAGTGGCTAAAAGATAACAATGTGAGTTACATTGCTAGATTGGAGGACTAAAAAAAGTTGATATACAATTAATGATGATTGATATGAAATATTTTGAAAAGGGATACTCAAATATTGGGTGTTCAAAAGTGAGCACAAGAGTCAAAAAATAAAATAATCCGAAGAGGTTGTAGTCTTGAGTTTTGTAGATTGAAATAACTAAACAAATGTGATCAAAACTAGTGGTTATTAGAAAAGGTGAAGAAATTTTATTTATTCATGTTTTTATATAGAATATTTTTTTAATACCTCTATATAATTTTTGGTATTAGAGCAGGAATGCTCTAGTTGAGGTATGTTTTGGATTTTATTTGCAAGTGTTAATTCAGTTTATGTGTACACAATGCTAAGGATGCTTTGAGATGTTTTTCAAAAATTTGTTAATGATGTTTCGGGATAGAGTGAAGAGGTTTTAGGTATATGAAGGAGAGGAATAAATATATGTGAGATAAAATTTAAAGAGAATGTGTGGCAAAGCCCTTAATCCAAAGAGGCTTAAATAGAGAATAGCTAGAGAAAGCTCACAAGAGAAAGAAGCTCAAGAGAAGAGATTGAGAAAGAGATAGGAGTCTAAGGTGATGAAAATAAAGGAAACACTAAGGGAATGTTCAATAAGGTGGGTGGGAAGGTTTTTAAATAAGAAAGATAGGTCAAGAAAGACCTAGAGAGAGAATGTGAATAGTGAAGAGAGTAAATGGGAATGATGAATGGATTGAAGAGTAAATGCCACAAGAGGATGGAAGTAAAGAAAAAATAATTGTAAATAGAGTAGTACATTCCTAGAGAAGTCAATTTTAGAAAGGACAAGAATGTGATAATGGTAATTATGTGCCAAGAAAGAGACAATGAAGTACAAGTTGCCAAGACAATGGAAGAAGAGAGTACAGTAGTTGAAGGGAATTTTCAAGAATTGAAATCAACCAATAATAAGTTGTTATAATCATAATATTAAGGTGAGTTACTCATAGATGAACATATGGAAGGATTGTTTGGAACTTTGTCATATCAATTGTCCTTTATACAAAGTAATGAGCATCTGGACCATTTTATTCATAATGTTAGTATGTTGAGAGAATTAATCATGGAGAGAGAAGTAAGTTATAAAAAAATTAAAAAATAAAAACAAGAGGTGAATAAAGAGGTTGAATAGGTTGAAGGCATACTAGGAGAAAGGATGAAATAAATAGTAGTATTCCCACAAGAAACAAACTCAAGCATAAAGAGAATAAGTAAACATGAGCAAGAGTGTGGTTTCCAAGAAGTTAAACAAGAGGTTGTTTTAATTGAATTATGTATTCCATGTGTACATTGGTTGTAGAACAATAACTATGTGTTGAATATGATCAAGTGGTAGATCAATGTGTAAGAAGATGACCTCAAAGGATAATGTAAGAGAGAGATGAATAAAAGAGGAGCCATCATAGAGTTAAGAAAGCTTCATGAAGGCCTATGTGTCTCAAATATACCTTGGGATCTTGGATGATATTAATTTGAATAAAAATATGTTGTGAAGAACATGAATTTGATATCAGTTATAACTTTCATGGAATGTTTTCAAATTGTTCCTTAGTAATAAGATGCAGGACCATCCCTGCCCTTTATAAATATTGATCATTTGACATGTTTGAGTCTTTTGTAAGTCATTTTTGTCATAATAGGTATATATGAGTTAATATTAGTTTCTATGTCCTTGGTAAATTTTAATGAGGGTCCCCTTGGCATTTTCCCACCAAAACCTTTGATTTGAATTTTCAAGACTTCATGTTAAGTCTAGGAAGCTTCAACCTTGTCTAAAGAATTATAAAAATTATATTTTTGTGGTTATGTTATAGTAAAGTGTTAAAAGGTGTTTCAAAATATACATGACTCACATAGTTATTCATTTTGATGATCATGTTATAAGTTAGGTTTTTATCACTTCCTCAACATACAAGAGGAAGTTACGAGTTAGGTAAGATGGGTACATACCATAAAGGAGATGATGAATGGTTTTTTCATGAGAGAGTTAATGTGGGGTTATATTCTAAGGATGAATTAAAATTTAACAAAAAAATAAAATAAATAAATAAGTGTCTTAACTTTTGAAACTCTCTTGTAGTCCTTGTCACTTTATAAATTTATGCTCAGTAGGTTGAGAATGTATATGGATAAAGAGTTTTAGTTTGATTTATTGTCATGAAAAACAATAAGAAATTATTTATATATTTTATTTAATATGTCATGGAGTTCAATATAAAAAATATAGAGTTAAGTTACTCAAGTTGTATACCTATTTCTTGTCATCAATATTCTTGTATTTTGAGAGTCCACATATAACCCTATGTATGTTCCCATAGTAAGTAAGATTGAGTTCAAAGGACATTTGAAGTGTGTGTATTGGTAAATTTGATCTTAAAGGTCTTGAAGGTTTTTTATAACATGTTCCATTTTTCATTGATAAATCTTTATTAAGGATGTTGAATGCAAATCCTATTTTCCTATGTAAGGTGATAATAAGATTAAGAGTTTTGTGAGAGAATGTTTACACTCAACATGAACATTGGTAAGAGTCTAATAAGACTTTAAAAGATTATGAAAAGGTTATTTATACCTATTATTATTTCTCTTGAAATCATTATTGAAGAAATTATATTTAAGTGTAGACTACCTAAGAATGAGTATACATAGTTAAAACAAGGTAAGGTCAAAAGTGAGGATAGGGGTGTGCATTTGATCTTTAAAGATTATATAAGGTATATGACACTTGTGTAAAGATAATTAAATTTATAAAAGTACCTAAAAATATTTTTTTAAATGAAAATATACATACATACATACATACATACATACATACATACATACATACATATATATATATATATATATATATATATATATATATATATATATATATATATATATATATATATATATATATACATATATATGTATATATATATATATATGTGTGTGTGTGTGTATATATGTATATATATATATATGTATATATGTATATATATATATGTATATATGTATATATATATATATGTATATATGTATATATATATATGTATATATGTATATATATATGTATATATGTATATATATATATATGTATATATGTGTATATATATATATATATGTATATATGTATATATATATATATATGTATATATGTATATATATATATATGTATATATGTATATATATATATATATATATATATATATATATATATCTCCTTAGATAACATAGACCTATGTTTACACACACAATCATGCTCTAAACTTGTGTTAAAGATGAATAGGGGCCTCTAGAGGGAATTTAACGATTGAGGAAGGTACATGGTGATTAGAAAGACCTTTAAAAACAACCACATAATATTTAAAGTATTTCAATTTCATGTAATAGTGTTTTATCCCTCCTTGGGTGTCTATAGACCATTGTAACCCTGTTCTATGATTTAAAAAGGAAAATGGATATTCTAGAAGATTCTAACATACAAACCTTACAAAAATTGATGAATTTTTTGACACTAACATGCTTGAAGAGTTTTTTGAGGTTTTAATTTTAAATTTAACTTGGCATATGGTATTGGAGAAAATGAGTGTGAGAGGAATGTGCAGAGGCCTAATAGGCCTAAACAGTGAGAAAAAGATCCTAGAAGAGTGTTTTAGAAGTGGAGTTGAAAGTTGAAACATCATGACTAGTAAGAAGGTGATAGAAGGTATTTTTAAAATTAATTATTTTTCTTAAACCAAATTGTATTTATTTTTGTAATAATAAAATATGATTAAAAAAGGCTACAAGAAATCCTATCAAGGTGGCAGAAGTTGTGAATAAGAAGAAAGATTCATTATGGAGTTTTGTGAATAAGATAAAGAGACATAGGGGAATGGTTTGGTCATGATATGGGTATTAGGAAGATTCATGGTATAATAAGGAATTAGATACAAGTGTATATTCAAGTGATCCAAGAGTCCTTGTCTAAGAATGGACCTAATAAGATAAGACAAGTGTGAAAATGGTTAGAATATAACATTGTGAGTTGTGTTGATATATTGGAAGACTAAGAAGAGTTGAGCTATGATTATGAATGACTGATATGAAAGATTTTGAAAAGGGAGACTCAAATTTTTGATATTATAAAGTGATCACAAGAGTATGAAAACCAAGGAATCTAAAGATTTTGTTGTCTTAAGTTTCCAACATCAAAAGTACATGACAAATGTGATCAGAACTAGATGGTTATTGGCAGTGGTGAAAAAGTTTTGTTTATTCATGTTTCTATAAAAAAGATTTTTTTTAAATATCTACATAAATAGATAAGGAGACTCAAAATATTTTCAATCAAAGTTTTATTTCTTATTCACATGATTGCATTGTATTTAAAATTTTCAAATCTTTTTATGAATTATTCCATATTATTTGTGATCATGAAATGAAACTTATCACATTCAACAAAACTACGTATGTAGTGAGCACATTTATTACATATTAATCCAATACCAAGTTTAATATCAAACCAAGTCATAACTTTGAACTTCCAAATCCTAAAATAAAAACAACTACCATGATTAATGTGGGTTCACAATAATCTAATTAACTTATCTTATCCAATTCACCAATGAGACACTTTACATTCTTACCTTATTCTATTGCTTCCATACACCTATATATTTTAGAGTATAATATTATATATCTCCCTCATCCTATATAGGTTGATATGAATATACATCTACCCAAAGGGTATGATGTGAATGTTTATTTTGAATATCACTAAGGTGTTGGTCATTCTATGAATAAATACTTTGCCTTGAATAATAAGATCCAAAACATCATCAATGATAAAATTATGACATTTAATGATCCTAAAAAATAATTATCTTCACAACTTGATGTGATCTGGGCAATAATTAAGGGGACAATTTGGGTGACGGTTCCACCCCAATTGATGATGAAACTTTTGGGAGCCATAACTTTTGCACCGTAGCTCCAATTGACTTTCCATTTGAACCGTTGGAAAGCTAAGAATGAGGATAAAAAATTGAGATGGCATGGATCTTTTAAAAATGAATTTTGACCCTTGAAAACTAAATGGAAGTGCCCTAAATTTCAATTTTAGTAGTGAAGTCTAAAAATAGTAAGTTTCTAAAAATAGTAATTCCTCAAATTTTGTATTGTTTTAAATCATGGAAGTCAAACCACTTAATATCCCTATTGATTGGTGACATTAAACATCCTCCCCGTACTTTCAAAATGTGTAATAAAACATATATTCTCAGAGAATTCATTATTACTGTGTTATTTCTATGTTCTTGAGATATTTATCAACCAAAACTTCTAAGTTTTGGATCAGTGGTATTAAATCATTTTGTCTTGAGAGTGTATGATCTTGAGGATGAGGTCAGGCTACAAGAAGTTTGGGTGAAAAACAATAGAGCTTCCAAACTATCCACCTATTCACTCCAAATGACTTCAAATGGAGGATGACACTGACACATCTGATCCTTTCAAGGAAATGGTGAATGAAACCCTCTAATGGCAACAAGCATAGATGTTGCAATAATTTATCCAAATTCTTTAATAACTCCTGATGGGAAATTATGGCTCCTCAGTTGCACTTCATGGCTCTTCATCCATGGGACATCCTTTTAGTGCCCCAACACCCTTCAAGGTTCAAGTGAATTTTGATATTCCTACATTTGAAGGCAAAATCAATGCTGATGAATTATAAAATTGGTTAAATCAATTATCTTCTTACTTCTCTGTAAATAAATTCACCGATGGAGAAAAGATCACTTTTGCTCTTTTAAAAGCATCATTTCCCATGAAAAATTGATGGGAAGTGTACAAAAATAGGTTCATTATAGATGACATTGGAATTGAGGTGGAACCTACCTAGGATGATTTCATGGAAGTGGTAAAAGAAGAATATTATCCCATTAGAGCATATGATGATTTGTACATATAGTGGCAATAACTTCACTAAGGTAAGGACCCATTTATTCAAGATTGCATAGACATTTTCCATTCTTTGTCTACAAGATTGGGCATCCAAGAAAGTGAGAAACATAAAACTCTCAAATATCATAGTGGATTACAATGGTACATATGAGGGGAAATAGAAATCTTCAATTTGGAAACCCTCGATGAGGCATACAAGTTCACAGTGAAGATTAAGTAGAATCATGGTAGAAAGAATAAAAAGAGTCATCCCTCAAAATGGCAAAAAAAAGAAGTTAAAACATGAGGCCAAAATTGGAAGAAAAGGGAGTTTTAAGATAAGAAACCCTACAAGGGGAAGGCTAGAAAATGGTGTGATTACCAAAAAAATGGAACTCAGTCAAAAGAATAATGTCGAGCCATCAAGTCACTACTTTTTGAGTCATAATACTCAACATATATTAATCTATCTCATACACAACCTACAGTCGAAGAGGATGAAGAAGAAATTGTATATGCTAAGCCTGACACCATCATCACTTAATCATAGACCCATGAGGAAAGTTCAGATGACAAGGAAAGATTATTTCACTCCAAATTATGGGTAAAAGGTAAGCCTCTGCATTTCATTCTTAATAGTGGGAATCAAAATAATTTAATCTCTACTAAAGTTTTGGAATGTCTAAATCTATCCATGAATCCTCATCCTATGCCATATAGTATTTGATAGTTGAGCCCAAGGAAAGACCTCTGTGTCACCCATCTATGTCTTCTTTCATATGTAATAAAACCTTTCCAAGATGAAGTCTTTTGTGATGTGGTCAATCTAGATGTTTGTGATGTACTCCTTAGTTAGCCATTCATGTATGATCAATATGGCATCTATGAATCATGAACCCAAAGAATCACCTTCACTCTTGGAACATGGTACTATAGGGTACCAGAGGTACCACCTCCCACATCTGTGTCCTTGATCAGTGTCAAGCAATGTAAGAGATTGGTCAATTCATTCTCATGGTGGTCAAACCATAGAAATCTAAGAAGGCTGATGTTTCAGTCGTGACTATGTAATAAACACAACAATATAAGTAGATAGGATGAATCATAGGAGAATATGATGACTTATTCAAGCTACCCACAGGAGTTCTAATAGATTTCGAGGTAAAACATTCTATCGATTTGATCCTAAGATCACCTTTTCCTAATAGTCTTGTGTTTCACAGATCAGTTTTGTAGAATGATGAGATAAAAAAGATAGAATCAATAATTGATCCAAAAAGGTCACATCAGGCCAAGCTCTTCACCTTGTGGTATCCCAATTGTCTTGGCACTAAAGAAAGATGGAACATGGAGGCTTTGCATTGACTATCGAGCCCTAAATAAAATCATTGTGAAGAATGGCTACCCTCTCCCTAGGATTGATGACCTACTGGACCAACTCTATGGTATGAATTTCTTCACCAAAATTGATCTCAAATCTGGCTATCACCAAATTCCCATCAATCTCACTAATGTCTAGAAGACTGCATTCAAATCTAAGGAGGGGCTCTTTGAATGTTTAGTTATGCCTTTTAGTTTAACTAATGCACCTGAAACCTTCATGAGGATGATGGATGACATCTTATGACCCTTCACCAACTCACTCATGGTTATCTACCTAGATGACATACTCATTTATAGCTGAACATGGGAGAAACATCTAAAACATGTTTGTAAGGTGCTTCAAACTCCTTGGAAGCACAAGTTATATGCAAATCTTGGCAATGCACATTTCGGATGACAACAATTTAGTACCTCAGGTACATTATAAATGAGGAAGGGGTCCATGTTGATCCAAAAAAGATTCAAGTTATTTGAGAATGGTCCACACCAAAGACCCTCATAGAACTTCATAGCTTCTTGGGTCTTGATAATTTATATCACAAGTTTGTTCTTAGATTTTCACATGTTTCTTGGTAACTAACCCAAGTGAATAAAGGAAGAGATAAAGATACATTTTATTGGGGTGAAATACAACAAAGGGCATTCAAAAATTTAAATAATAGACTTTTCTCAGCCCCTACTCTTGCCTTGCCAAATTTGCATCAACCTTTTGAGTTGATGATATATGCATCTGAATATCCCATGGGAGTTGTCATCATGCAACATGACCATCCTATTGCATATCACAGTGAAACTTTCACTAATAAAATTAGGAAATATATGACATATGATAAGGAGTTTTATGCCATTATGCAAGCCTACAAACAATGGAAACATTACATCTTGGGGAAAGAGATGATCATCCACACTGATCATACACCATTAGAATTCATCCAAACATAGATCAAACTATTAAATTAGAGGTAGAAAAAGTGGGCCAAATATCTTCAACAATTCCATCTGATAATCACATACAGAAAGGGGAGCTCAAATATAGCTGTAAATTGTTTGAGCCACCTACCAATTAATACACTCACAATAGTTCTTGACCTGTGTGGACATGAGATTACCACTTGGGGTGCTCTGTATGAATTAGATCCTACCTTTACTAATACATATCAAGTGCTTCAAAAAGGTAAACATGTTTTTAATTTATATTTTTAAGATAATCTCCTTTATCATATGGGGCACATCTATGTTGCAGTTGCATAGGAATAGAAGATGATATGGGAAGCACATTTTAGTAGGACATTTGGACACTTTGGTATAGAAAAGACATTGGTATTTCTTTAAAAACACTTCTACTAGCCCCATATGTGAAAGGATGTGGAAACATATCTCAAATATTGCACCCCATGTGTGATATCCAACCCAACAAATAAGAAGCAAGGATTGTGCATACCATTACCAGAACGAACCAGGCTTTGGGAATCTATCTCAATGGATTTTCTCTTAGGTTTTCCCACTTTGAAACATGGCAAGGACTATATTTTTTTTGTAGTTGATCATTTTTCAAAAAAGGCTATCATGATTTCTTATAAGAAAAATATATCTGTTGAAGAAAATGGTCAACTATATTTTAGTCATGTATGGATCCATTTTGGTCTCCCCAATTCCATTGTCTTAGATAGAAACAAAAGGTTCTTGAGCATCTTCTAGTCCACTCTATGGAATATGATGGATACCAAGCTGATGATGTCCAAAACCTTCTAACCTTAGATTTATGGTCAGATAGAGGTGGTGAACTGCTTGATCATTCACATGATTCAGATGTATCACTCCAAACATATATGCACATGGGATTAGGGAGTCCTTTTCATACAACATGGATATAATCGGGCCCTACATAGCTCAACCAGGCACAATCCATTGCAAGTATGCTTCAAGTTCCAACTCATGGCACCAATTGATATAGCCATTCCATTCTCCACCATGGAATACACACCAAATGGAAGATCTGAGGTAGCCAAAGCAACAAATTTTATTGAATAAATGCGACACATCCATAACAATTTCATGACATCCTAGAGAAGATGAATCAGAAGTATAAGCAACACCATGACAAACATAGGATTGCATACCATTTTGCTATGGGTGACAAGGTTTGGTTGTGGATTTAGAAGGAATGACTTGTAGGCCCACACAAATTTTTTTTGCCTCTACGATATGGTCCCTACACCATCACAAAAAATGTTGGAGAAAATGCTTTTGAGTTGAACCTACCAGCCTACCTTGGTCTACATCAAATATTTAATGTGGAGATCCTTAAACCATATCATCCACCTCTATTGGACACTTCATTCATATCAAAACAACTAAACATTGATGAGCTTGATCCATATATTTTTTCTCTAGTGGAAGAGGATCAGATTGTGGACACCTAGATGAAGACAATAAGAGGATGCTCTATTTCACTTTATCAGGTGATTAAAAGGGTCCAGCTTAGCCACCAAGGTGAGTGGCTCATAGAGAATAAAATCAAGACATAACTACCAAACCTGATGAGGAACACATATGCAATGGGTACCATTACTTTTCAAGGAGGGATGAATGATCTGAGTAATAATTTAAGGGACAGTTCAGGTGATGGTTCCACCCAATTGATGATAGAACTTCTGGGAGCCGTAACTTTTGCACCGTAGCTCTAATTGACTCACCATTTGAACCATTGCAAAGCTAAGAATGAGGATAAAGTGGTGATATGGCACGAATCTCCAATTTATGTATTTTTACTCCCAAAAACCCAATGGAAGTGCCCCAAATTTCAATTTTAGTAATGAAGTCTAAAATTAGTAAGATTCTAAAAATAATAATTCCTCACATTTTGTATTGTTTTAAATTATGGAATTCGCACCACTTAATCTCCCTAAATATTGGTGACCTTACACATCCTCCCCCTAATTTCAAAATGTTTATAAATTAATACGTAACCTAAAATGGAAAATTAGACATCTCTTCCCATAGATAAGCATATAGTTGTATTGTGATCTTGAGTAATAAAACATCTCTTCTCAGACAATTCATTAATAATATGTTATTTGTATGTTCTTGAAATATTTATCAACCAAAAATTATAATTTTTGGATCATGATGACACCATGATAAACAAATATTTAAAAATCCTATGAAAGATCATTCAAATAAGGATAGAGAAGTGAAGATACCCATTGGATGTGATTATTTGTACCTATATGTGGCATACACCTCCTATGGTTCAAATACCCTATGTTAATTTCTCCAACATTGATATTAGTTATGATGAATCATATCCTCATTCCTTATTCATTTGAACATACATTGGTGACCAGCCTATACATAGTTTTATGATTTACAATGGTATAAGCAATAATTTTTAAATCATGACATTACTTATGCATTTGGTTTATACAAATCATGGTTTAAATCCTTCAACCAAATCAATAAGATAATTTTATTGGACTTCATAAGAGGTTCTTGGTGAGACTGACTTACCTTTAAAATTGTGTCCCACATATGTGGTTATTACTTTCTTAATTATACCTTCCACAGGTGTCTTTGATATGTTATTGGGATGACCTTTGATACATACACTTTGATTAGTACCTTATATAATACATGTGTATGGTAAATACATTAATTCCAATTGAGTAGTTATAGTTTCTAGAATTTCATATCAACATCCTCTTGAACAAAAGAAATTAATTCCCAAGTAGTTAATTATAAATCTCCTAAGTTTAATCCTCTTCAAAAATGTAAGCAACAACAAATTAAATTTACTAGGAAGCTAATAGTTAGTATACCATTTCTTTAGATATCCATAGTGGGTTCATCGAAATCCTCATCTACTATGCACAATATTCAAATATCTAGATTACCTACACATGTTCCTATTATTGTCATTAAAAATAAACCACAACCTATTCAATGATGGGTTTCATGAACCCCTACCCCTATGGTTTATTTATGTCAAGATGGCCCTATTTTACACACATAAATCATAATACATATTATAATGCCAAATATTAAAGTTGTACACATTCCTCTATAACATCACTAGTTTATTACACTTTACAACACTAGGTTCATAGTAGGGAGATACTTATGACCATCCTCTAGATGTGATCATCATATAATTTTGTCCTTTCATATATAATTAAAATAATAATTAAATAAAAGAAAATCCAAAATCCTAAAATATGGTCAACATTTACACATCATATTTTCTCCTTGGCATATATATTGTTCATTCCATGTTGGTTGATGGAATATCAATATTTTCAATATACACATGTTTCACACATATTTTGTGTGTGATTTAGGAATACACATACACATGGTATTTGCATTTTGGATGATGGGTTTTCAATCTACTCATGTCACCAGTATGTTTTGGGCATCCATCTTTATGATCGTAATACATACACATTATATATTTCTATGGTCACTTTACATTATCATGTTTAAAGCTCATATATATACTTACACATGCCTTTATCCATGCTTATATCTTTCACAATGTACATGATATGCAATGAACTTAACATTTTTTGCTAACACATATATTTAGAGGATAGCATGATATGTTTATATTTTTTTCTTGTGTTTTCCTTTATGCACTTACTTGAGTTCTTACCTTACTAGTATCTTGGTTGTTTGAACATTTGAATATGATCCATTTTTTATGGGCGCTATGCCTCTATTTAGTTATTTGACATTTGAATATTTCATTATTTATTTTATGTTGACAATTGATTGTGTCATTATTTCTTTTATGGACATTTGACTAGTTTATATACCTTAGAATTTGTTTTTTTTTAACATGCCCCTTGTTTGAGGTCTCCTTGGACCTTTGTCTTTTAATTTGATTTTGAGTGCTCTTTTTATGTGATTCATTACTTGATGAGATTATAATGTTAATATCTAGACATATCCATGACCTAAATAATGCATATTAGGATTTGGTGTGATCCCACTCTTCATGTTTCAATGATATATCTACCTATAAATGATTCCTCTATATGATGCATGGTACATTCATATTTTACAAGATTATCTTATTCTTTTAAGAAAAGGTAACTACTAGTTTATACTTTCCCTCAACTCAAAGGGGGGAATATCAATGGGGGCATGCCATGGAATCATGACTTCCACATTGTTTCATATATTCATATTATAGTGTGGGAATGTTCTAAAAAACATGTACTCTATATTTTCCATAGTTTTAGATTTAGTGGGGGCCATGTTTTAGAAATAGGTTATCTACACTTATTTATTATGTATCATACAAAAACTATAGTCATTCCATGTTTTGGAAACATGTTATCCACACATACATTACTTTTCAGTATAATATTTTAGTGGGAGCATGTTTCAAAAACATGTTATCCACACTTACATAGTTTCAAATTGGCCAAATTCATAGTTATATGATTTGGATGCACATTTATGTCATAATTTTATAAATCAGTAACACTGTTATATAAAATTTCAACATAAGACACATGTAAGGTTCATATGTTATGTAATATGCATTTATTATTGACAAATCAAACCATATTCACATTTCAAACACTTTTAGGGACTATCATCACCCATTAGGTTTTACTTTTATTAACCATACTGATCCAATATAATGATATAGTTATTTCACTTTTTATATGGTTACGATGATTAAACTCCTTAATCTTTACAAGTTTATAGGTTGGAATTTATTACAACATCCAACCTCACTAGATTTATAGAGTGATTTTATTTAGTTCTCTCCCATTCACTAGGATATAAGTATTATTGGATTTCATGGTTGAGCTAATCTCAACTATTGGGTAGAAACTCATCTTTTATCCAAAGATGGGGGCATGTGTCCTCAGATATATCTCTTAATTTTTTTAGATATGTGAACTTTCTTGATTTATGTTTGTCCTAAGATTTTTTGTAGTAATTTATAATGATATATATTTCAAATGAAATTTATAAATGGAAAGATAGTTTCATCGATACACATGTGTACTCCTAAACCTTTTTATCTTTCAATTTCGGTCATTTGAATGCTTTAAATTGTAGATGATACTCATTTATTATATATTGTAACATAATCTTGGTTTCAAGTCAGCCATCAACATAGCACTCAAGTTGGACTCAAGTAAAGAAAATGTGTGTTATACACACCAAGGTATATATTTATTCTCCTTTTAAACATCAATCCCATTACAATATTAATGGGGGTGGAATGTATAAAATATTTATGAAATATATATCACCTCAGTGTTATGCACTTGTAAAATACATATCATGGATTTACCTTCAATTCTAGACCTTTCCTCTACCAAAAGGTTTACATAGACTATCTCTTTATACCTAATTTCTTATATCTTAGTCTGACCAGTGTTAATTTGATGACCCAAAACTTATATCCTGACCATAATTATATAAAAAAATGTATATTCCATCTCTTCAATTTTTGTACCTATGCCTATTTTTAGTTTTCCAAACACATACATCCCAGTAAGATGCATATGTCGATGCAAGTGTCTAGTGCCCTAAAATTATCTAATTTTGAAATAAAATGTACCTTAGATTTCATACTACGTTCATTAATGTAATATATTTCCCATATGGGTTGTTATAAATAAAATATAAACCCTTATTCATTGTAAACCTATAAAAACCTCTCAACTCACAAGGAAACTTGCCACAAGAATTCTATCAATAAATTGAGTAAAGCTTCCTTATTTTCTCTTATTTCCATATCAATCATAGGGACACCAAATTTATAGGTTTTAAGTACTATGGGAGTATCCAAATCTCTATATTTACTATGTTATAAGCTAGGTAATTGTTTTACTTACTTATCACACATTACATGATTCACACACAAGCCAACACATATGGGAGAACTACATAAGTCTGAGTCCATATCTCAAATATTATCTATGTAGGAAGAAATAATTGATAGAGGGTTCTTTTGGATAGTATGACACCATATACACACTAACTCATTACTCCCACATCCACTATGAAGATGAAGAACTAGGGTTTTTCTATTTGATCAGGAGAGACAATCCATGACCCATTTAACCCTATATTCACCATAGATAAATTCTAAAATTCTTGTGCCCTAGGATGTCTCAACCCATTTAACCCTATATTCACCATATATAAATTTTAGTGTTAAACACATTGAATACATATACATCCACTCATGTACCCAACATGCCAAAACTATTCCACCCCTTTGATATGAATTTTTGGATGACCATGTAGAGAAAAGAAACCCAGTTATCTAGTCATTTTCATAATTATTAGGTAAGTATAGTCCAAAAAACATACACTATACTATAGTGTCATTAGTGGTTGAAATCCAAGGACAAACATCTAGTAAAATGTTAACATATTAGGAATATAAAATATATTAAACCTAAGAATAATTAGTAACACCTGATGAATTAGGTAACATTCAAGGGAAATATGTCATGTTCTAATGTGGAACCCATTCATAAAAATATAGTGAAGTTATCATCATGCACCAAATAGAGGGTATAAATTCCTCTAAAATTTAAAATAAAACATATTCAAGCTATATAGACATTGACTCCACATGTAGTGGTTTTTTCCATGTATAAAATCAGCAAATAGATCTTACACTGTAAAGAGAATACATGTCACCAAATAAAAAATCAAAACAAAAGGCTAAAAGAAGAAATATCACATAACTAAATAAAACGTGATCAATGAATGATCACCTATCGATGTCTAAGATACAAATGTCATAGAAGAAGAATTTATAGACACACAAGGTGAATAAGGAGAAATGTTATAAAATTTTGTGACCATCATATTGGACAAGGCACAAAAAAAATCTATAGAAGAAAGAGTATAGGTAAAATAATTAGGATCATAAACAAAGTGGCTAGAATAAAAAAGGAAACATAAAGAGTAAAAATAAAAATAAAAATAAAATAAAAAATAGGAAATGAGGAATAAAAAAAGAATAAATAACATAAACGTAAAGATAAAAAGTAAAAATAAGATGCCACAAGAAAATAAATATTAGAGGATGATAAAAAGGCTCAAGAATATGTTTCCACCAAAATAAATTATCAAAGGCCTTAGTGAAAAATAAAAATAACCAACATGAAGACAAATAAAAAAATGGAGATGGAAGGAAAAGAGAAATAAAAAATGCAAGAAAGGGAGACAAATGAATGGGAATAATGGAGAAAAATGAGCATGAACAAAAGGATAAAAATGATGAGGAAGAAAAAAAAGAAAAGGAAAAAGAAAAAAAGGAGAAAAAATGAAAAATAATAAAGGGATAAAAATCAGTAGGAATAAAATAATAAAAATGAGAAGAAACAAAGGGTTAAAAATTAAAAGGTATAAAAAAGAGAAAAAGAAGTAAGAAAAGTTAAAAAATGAGCAGGAAGAATAGTAGAGATAAGAGAAGGCAAAAAAGATAAAAATGGAAAATAAGATGAACCAAAAACTAAAATTTGGTATAGGATGCCACCCTCATGGTATAATAAGAAAAAATTAGAAAATTAGTAAAAATAAGTTACCATATAAGTTAAGGAAGAAAAAAATAATTACATTGAAGAAGCTTCCAAACATGTAGAAGTGGCATGAAGAAAAGCCACATAAGAAGTCACTAAAAATATATTCATTCAAACTTCACCACCACTCATTCATGAGTGAACAATTTCCCCTTCACCATTCATTTCCATTAAAAAATAACCACCACATCTCCCTTTTAATGCATTATATCTACAATAATTATTTTACCTCATCATTCCATGACTAAAATCAAATCCATTTTGGCTTAATGCTAGAAAACCAACACCATCAATCTTGCACCTACTCTAGTTGAATCAACCCCATGAGGAATAAATTCAAATTTGAATGAATTCAAAATTACTAATAATTATAAATTTGGGAATATATTTTAGGAAAATTTCAAATATGACTAGATGTAAATTTGTAAAATATTATAAGAAACACTACATGACACCATCGAGGAAATGATGGTGGTTAGGACATAGATTAAAGTATATCCAAAGTTGCTTATCATTGAGTGGTTTAAATGGACATTTCATGATATAAGTAAGCACAAATATATATCTATGTCAAAGAAACATAGCATCTATTAGAGTGACAAAAAGTAGGTAAAAGTTAAATATAATAGCAAGCCCTTAATGGAGAACATTCAACATTGTAACATGTTAAGAACACATATTACTTATCTTCATAAAGTAATATTGTATACCACTAAAAATTTTGATTTCACACCTTGGTGGAAAAAATAAATCCTTAAAACTCTTTGAATAATGATTAAATAGAGATACCACCCAATATGATATTTTTAAGGATCCAATAGGAACATAAAGGACATAAATCTTAGAATTGGTAAAGAAATTTTAGGAGCAATATTAAAAAATACCACAACCAATCATAGCATGCTATGTATATATGGATATGACATATTAATGTACATGGGTTGATGGATATCCTAATATGTGGCACACATCCCCCTTAGCTAGTTTTATAGGTCTAATATATTAGGAAAATGGACTAACTTGAGGAATTAGAGTAATGGGTAATGGTCGGCATATATTGGGATTAGAAGGTTACCCATAAATTTTTAGTTAGATAGAGGTCTATATAAAATACATTATTATATTTTTAAATAAATAAATTAAGCATTGAGTCTTTTATTGTAATAGAATATTGAAGGTTGTCCCCTTGAAGAGACATTGTTGAGTTATTCCTTCCTAAAGGAGTATTATATGGTGTTGCCTTACTTTGAGGGTATTCTATTTCTACATATATTAAATATTTGGAAATTTTGGTCCACCTATATCTATTGTGTTGAGTTGATCTACATTATATTCTATATATGTTTTAATTATTATAAGTGTGGATCATACCAGCTGGTATTAAAGCTTCAATTTGGCAATTTGTGTGGAGTGAAACCCTAGTTTTTTAGAATTGTCAATATATTTCAATAAGCTATAATTTTTACACAATTATTTTATTGTATATTAATAATATTAAAATTATGTCTTATTAAAAAATATATCATTTATGATTATTTTTGAGGGAGTTATTCATATTTTAGCATTTATAATCATTTCATCATATCTTCTAAAATATAAGATTTTTTTTTGTGAAATTTTTAATAATGTTGTATCATAATATAATAAATACACACAAAATTTTATATTTTTTTGATATTTTTGGAGTGATTTATTTTAATTTTACATTTTTACATATATTCACTCTATAGGCCAAAATTTGTCTAACCTTTTTACAAAAAAATTACTAAAGTTCCATTATCATAAGTCAAATCTATAGATAAAATTTGGGACCATTTTGATCAGTTTTGAATGATTTATTAACAATTTATGGTATTTCATTAACC
This sequence comes from Torreya grandis, assembly GCA_037957365.1. Classification (NCBI taxonomy): domain Eukaryota; kingdom Viridiplantae; phylum Streptophyta; class Pinopsida; order Cupressales; family Taxaceae; genus Torreya; species Torreya grandis. The sequence continues at coordinate 958,282 of JARHVA010005608.1, read as the reverse complement.
CTACTTTTTTTTATAGATCATGAAGTTGTAAGTATTTTCAGGGGAGGATGATATGGATGATAGAGAAAGGTGGATCCTTTTTAAGGAGAATAATTCTCAAAAAAAATTGTGGAAAACATGGTTGTCTATTTCTTTATCTATGCTTACACAACATTAGCTTAATCAGTTGAGATTCATACAAAGGTATTCTTCATGGGAATAAATGGAACAGGTCTTCCTAGATCAATGGGATATAAAAGAAAAAGATGATGAAGAAGAGGAAGAAAATAATGATGTTAATGAATAATATAATGAAGATGGTGAATAAATCCATAATAATGATAATGAGGAGAGTATAGATGGTGGAGAAGGAGAGGTAGAGGATCTTAAAGAAGAATTGGATGATAAGGGTCCAAATAATTTGGCTTCAAAGAAATCCGAGTCAATTTTTTAATTTCATGGATTCTTTAAAAATAATAATATTGTTGTGTCCATAAACCCTACTAGAAAGTATAACTTCATCAACATGAATGTGGACAAGCATCTACATGTTCAAGCAAATAATATCAAGGAGATTTAAGTAGATGGTAAGAATATTCCAATGTTTGAAGATTTGAAGCTCATTATGGAAAAATATGTTCTTCATTCTAATTTTTATGCTTTGGATATGGGTGATGTGGATATGGTTCTTATATATCCATGGTTAGATACTTCAGTAACTATCAATATTAATGTTCAAAATAAGTTCATGAAGTTTTGGTATAGGAAAAAGAATGTCACTTTACATGATATCATAGTCGGAAAGGTACCAATAATAGTCAAGGTAGATCATGAGGATGAGATTAAAATAGGTGATGAAGAGAATGTGAAAGATTCATATGAAGAAATAGATGAAATAATACAATAAAAAAAAACACTTCATCTACTCAAAAGACAATCTAACCACTAAAGGAAAAGGTTGAAGAGGTAGAAGAAAAGGTTGATAAGGTCAATATATCAAAAAAAGTTGAGGTATATAGACACCCACATCATTATGAGAAGAAATAATCATGGATCCATATGAGGGAGTTTCACAATAAAAGGCACTTTAGATATATAATAAATTAAATTTCTAATAATTATGGTTATTCATGGAAGCCAAATAATACATATTATGGTCATTGATGGAATCAGACTAGCATAACAGAATATGGTACATGGAATCATAAGGGGAATAATTATGCATGGACATCAAATATGTATAGTTATGATCATGAAAAGAATCAAAAGATCACAATGGAATCTATAAACAAGATTCGAGAGTTATCATGTTCTAAGATCACATATGGATGGATAGATGATTGATATTGGAGACAAGTGTACAATGATTTGAAGCACACTCATTATTTGATTTCTTCCTATGTTTCAGGGATGAAACATGTCAAGGAGGGAAGAAATGCTATGTATATATGGATATTCTATATTAATGTATATTGGTTGATAGAGATGCTGACATATGACACACATCCCCCTTAATTAGTTATATGGGTCTAATATATTAGGATAATGGAGTAACTTGTGGAATTAGTGTATTGGGAAATGGTCAACCTACATTTTGATTAGGAGGTTACCCATCCATTGCTATATATTGAGGTCTATATAGAGGATATGGTTATCATTTTAAATAAAGGAAGTAAGCATTGAATCTTTTAATTTGAATAGGATATTGGAGGTTGTCCCCTTGAAGAGACATTGTGGATTTATTCCTTCCTAAAGGATTATTGTATGGTGTTTCCCTACCCTAAGGGTATTATATTTCTACATATATTGAGTATTTGGACATCTTGGTCCACCTATATCTATTTTGTTGAGTTGATCTACTTTATATTATGCATATTTTATTATTATTATAAGTTTCGATCATACTATAACACTTGAGGAATCAAATTACCTCATCAATAACTTCATGGGTAAGATCAAAATAAAATTGAGAATTATTTCAAAAAAATTCTATTCATCCATCCCCATATGAAATTATAAACATTTTTTAGGAGAATATATAATGAGAATAAAAATCCTCACAAGATAATAGTTTTTTGATAAAATGGAAGACATTTGAGAAAAGTTTCTTAGTATACATCAATAGTTATTGCACAAATACCCAATTACATAGAAAGTTTCTTAGAGAAGATCCAAAATATTAGGTTTGGGGATGATGTTTGTAGATTTCTTCACAAGGTTCAATTACTAACCAAAAAATTACAAAAGTCAATGTTCATACCACAACATTGATAAAACACAAACATCAACCACAACATAGAATACACTTTTTAATGGCTAACAAATTTACATAGGTAGAGATACATGTATAAATGATGCTAATATTATACTAGAACATTGTATTTATAATTTTTAATATGGATATAAATCATCCTATCCAAGTTTTTAATATGAGATATCTATACATTATAACTACATTATGAACTACATTATGTAAACATTTTGATTTTATTAATGAAAAATATATCTAAATTATTGAATATTTGTATTCATAATATGACTGATTTTTACTTATGTTTTTTAATACTTAATCAACCTAATCAAATAATTTTTCTAGATATTAGTGATAATGAGGAATTCCTTGTTTGACATCATTTTCATGTCAACATTACTTATGTAAGATTAATTAAATAAACTTTAGTTTTAGCTACATTAATATCCATGTAAAACTTAGTGATATATAAAACAAACACTATGAACTCATGTTTGGATGAATGTGTCAAAAGAATTTCCCATAAAACCCATCAAACATGCTAACAAGGGAAAGTTGTGAGAAACATAATACAAAAACCAAAAGGGAAACTCTCACAAATTTTAAATTAATATGAGAAGGGCATAGAAAAAATATTATCATGATTCATAGATATAATAAAAACAAAAGAGTAAGTGTTTTGATAATGAGAAACTTACAATAACACAAAATTGATTGAGGCAAGGAACATAAGAAAGCATAAAGGAAAACCATTTTTGAATATCTATATTGATCTCAATATTTTCAAACCCTTTTCTAATAAAATTGAGTGGTATTTATAGATATTTCTAAAGACTCTATTACTTCAAATTCCCATCTTTGTCTATATCCTATAATAAGGCTCTTAGCATTTTAAATGCTTTTGATATACAATGAGAGTCGCATATATATAAAATGGTGATAAATGCACACTTTTCATATGACTATACACTACAAATTTATTGCCCTATTTTAATACCAACACTTTAACAAACTTAAATCATTGTCTCATCCTAAGACAAAGTCATAATAAATGTTCCACATACTCAAACTGGTGGTGTTTCTTGACAATAAATATTAGACTTAAGATGTTATTAGTAATTATCACTAAAGGTATCCTTCACCATTTTCTCCTCTTCCAAACTACTTATCTACCCTTTAAGGTTATGAATTAAGTAACATACCAATATGCCACCAATATAGGTTTTAAATAGACTATTATAAATAGGTATTTGCATTTTTTACATTTTGAGCCATCCTACTTCACTCTTGATTTTTCAAACCATCCCACTGAAAAATCTTCAAAATTTCAAACTTGAAGTGTTAACAGTACCTATAAATAAGGTGGTGGCATCAACTATGTTGAAAGAATTAAAGGAGGCTTAAAAGATGATTATTATTATGTTTTTGTTGAGGAATTTGTATCTATATAATATAGTGTTGGTGGAAGTTATTGAGGTTATATCATTTACTTTGTAGCTTCAACCATTTTTCTATTTAAACTCTTATTGGAGTTGATTTCGAGGGATGAATTGTGGTTCTTAAATGATCTATGTGATGTAACTATACAAATGGGACAAGTCCCTTTTTAACACTATCCAATCAATAATAGCTTCTCTCACATAGTGATCCATATACATAACTATACTTGTCTTTCCATAAGAATTTGAATTTCCTCATTTTTTATGATTACTATTAGAGCCCTAAAGTTTGAGAATTTATGTTTATTTATTTGTGTAAGCTCTTCCATTTTGTTTACATGCCTATGTGTCTAAATATTGGAAAATATGTTGTGAAACATTTCATTTTTCTAGGTTTTCATAGTTTACATGGCATTTTCTCTTGATTTAAGCAATTTCTTGAGTGTGACATCTAGTACATCAAAAGTACGAAATTGATCTTCCATTGTAGTTTTAACCTTTTTGACCTTGAATTTTTTTGGTTTTGCCTCAATCTATATGATGTTCATTTGTCACTTCTAGTATATCATGTTTTAGGTTATTTTATGAGTTTGATGCTCAATACTGTCAAGGACATTCTCATAGTCCTTGAAGAGTTAAAAATAACCTTTTTCAGACTTGATGTTATACCCTTATGTGCAAATTTGTTGTAGGTTATGTGTAACAAGCTAGGCTTTCGTGAGATGTAATACGAGGGTTTCAAATTAAGTATCCTAAAATATGACTTGGTAAAATATATCTTAAGTGACTAATGCACATCATGTATCATATATTTTTTGTCAAGATTTGGTGAGGTGGAGTTGGGCTTATGAATTTTCCTCCCTTAGTTGTGATGCTTTTTATTCTAGTTTGGAACCTTTTTGTGTGATAGAACCTTGGAAAGTAGTTGTTCCCTAAATTTATTTTTACAAGGGTAGTTATATAAAATCAATGTATGGTTATTATACCATTGTATCAATATCCAATGTAGAAGTCAGAGTCATCATAAGTGACTCTTATATTTGTGTCATTGGTAAACAAAAGCTTGTGTAATGTATTAAGGGTGCATGGACATCCCACAACTATTGGGTATATATTTTAGGCTTGTGACGTGACTCAAACTCTTGTCCACCCCCTCAATTGAATATAAGACTTGTGATTTGTAAAATATTTAGTGTGCCTTAGTTATCCCCACCTTCTTGGTGGAATATGATTTCTATTATGCTACAATTTATTATTACATGTTACGCTATGATTCTACCTTGGCTTTAGTGTTTGACCATACTTTGGATTTATAATCTACCTATTATTTATCTTTGCAATATTAATTTTCCTTATCCTCAACCTATTACTCTTAGTAATGCTTCTACGTTTGTTATTCTTGCATGTACATGGACTATTTTTCTTTCTCCTCTTCTGAATTAGCTACTTCCTTAGCATCAACCTTATTTTTTACTACTTATAACTCTTGAGCTCCCCAATTGAATTTTTTATTTAAATCTCATTCTTATAATTGATGGTTATTTGTTTCTCCGATGATGCTATTTATTTCATTATCTAATTGACCTCTCCTTCTTCCTTATTTTTATTCTTCTTTGTAATGGTTTATTCATCCTTTTTCTTTTGTGGTTTTACTTCCTTAGCCTTTTTATTGTTCTCCTCCTCTATATACTTATTTTAATCTTTTTCTTTGTCATATTTTCATTTAACATATTCCTTTCTCCTCCTCCTCCTCTCCACTTTGTTATATTTATTCAAAACCATCTTCTACGCTTTTCAGTCTCTAATAAATTTTCAATAGTTTTATGTTTAACTGATATGTGTTCCTATTTGGCTGACTACTATGCCTCTTGCTCCTCAATTAAGATGTTTGTTTTTCTTAAAAAATTGAAGATGAATGATAAGAATTTATTACCATTTTATTGTTAACTAAATACTTTTCTCTCGAAGGTGGAATTAATGCTTTCTTTAGCCTCTTGTAGTCTTGATTTGTATCTTTTTATTGTGATGTTAGATCTTGATCTTGTTTTAGTTCATCTTACTTGATTTTCAAAGGATTAGTAAAGGAAACCATACAATCTTTGATTTATTGTGATAATATTAGCATAGTATGGGTCTTGTTCTTATGAACTAAACCTTATTGTGGACTCTCTTACAATGGTGAGGTTGTCTTTGATCTTAAAGAACATGAACATAGATATAATTAAAATAACTTATCTTGTTATTGTTTGAGTTTTGCCACCTACCCAATAGTGTCTACTAGTATGGATGCAAAAGGTGTGGTGATGTCAACCCAAGAGTATTTTTGTAAATTTTATTTAACTTGTAAAGTGTGTACTTCCTTCTAGAAGAAAAATATTTTTTCTCCTAATAATAGACTTCATTACATATCTCTATAGGCACAGACATTAATACAACCTTCTCTTCTATGCCTAGATCCACAAGATCACATAATTTTATAATTTTTGGTATTCTTATGATCCATAGATGATTTGGTGTTGGGTCTCTTATTATTTTATGGAGGTGGAGAAGCTCTACATAATAGTACCTTTTTTTTAATTCAATAGTATGTGATGAGGATGCTTCTATTTGAGGTGATGTTTTTGCCTTTACTTTCTATTACATTGGTGGTTTTCACATCAATGGAAGTTACACCATATCATGAATTGATCATAATGTTGGTAATAAGTGATCAACCAAACCTTTTTACCACACTAATTCCACATGTTCACTAAACATAATAATGAAAAATTTAAAAGAGTTGTCAGCTGCCTTTAAGGTCTCGTAAAGATTGGTTTAGATGCCGTCATGGATTTTGGTCACTATATCATGTCATCCTAAGTATTGTATTACATATGCAATGACATGAGGGTGTGAAGAAATCATTTTTATAATTTAAAACCATAATGAATTAAATAATTCCTAACACATAGAGTATTACCCTATTTTATTTTAGGTAATATTGTAAAACTCATTCATAGACCAAAAGTATATGTTATAATTGATTAGTCCCTCAAGTGAATTATATTAAGTGAAACAAAGAAGAAGTACCAAAAATTGGTATTGAAATGTCTATGATGTCCCATTAAAAACATTATTAATATATTTTATGAGATTAGAGACTAAAAATTATGGCCAATAAAAATTTTCATTGAGCCTTTTCATGTGGTAGGCAATGTCAATTACACCTTTATAGTTTACTTGGAATTTTTAGTCATTTTATAAAACCACTTGTCTTGGGCCCCTCACTCTAGTTTAATTAATTTTTCATGCCAACTTAATATCCACCTTGATGCATGTAGATATTTTGATAAGAGGTTAACCTAATAGTTTTTATACATAGCTGGAGGAAGCAATGCAAAACATACACTAGCTAGATGATGGCTAACCATCTCTTGGATAATCATGACTTCATTAAAGATTCGAATAAAGGTGGTAAGTAGAGCATAATAATTTTAAGTTCATGAATCTTTAGGTTATGATGATAAAACTCCAAATCAATGCTTAACATGTAGCTTTCACCCTAGAAAAGATACTCGTGAAGGCATATATAAAGAGCTCTAGCCAAAGAATGAAAATGAGATGGAGAATTTTAGTAAAGCTCTAGTGGAATAGTTTTGGAATCACACCTTATATAATTTTTTTTAGAGGCTATTAAGGCTTTGATATATAGTGGAGGTCACCATGGATATTATTATATGTACCCAGATTACCTTTAAACCTCTAGGATATGGATAGTATGTCTTGGTATGAAAACTCTCATTCTAGACTTTGAACAATGAGTAATGGTGTTGGTTTGACGTAAATTTGGGTTTGTCTTGGTTTTCATGTTTTTTAGTATTTCTAAAGGATGAAAGTGTTTATGTTATCTTTCATCTTGGTTAATTATGTGATTGAAGTTTATGTGTTTTGTTGGTTTATAATTTTAATGAAGTCTCTATATTTTTATGATGTCATCATCATTCTACATGCAACATGAGTATATACATACACCCATGAATCCAACCCTTGTTTAATTTGAATTTAATTTATGGAGAATAACCTAAACCAAATTAGTCTTGTGACCCACTTAGAACCTATATGACCCCTAGCTTATACCTATGGGTGTGCCCCTCTTCTATGTTGCTATGGTAATGTTTCATTACACCCGTTAATTTTAGTTTTTTTAAGTCTTATGCCATGGCAAAACTAGCCTAAACCAGTCCATGGTTCTTTCTCAATTTCACTTCATGTGAGAACATAAAGCCTATGCCTTATGTGAACATATGTTAGCATAATTGAGTGTTTAAATGTTTAACATAAAATAAGTTATTTGATTCTTATTCTTTTTTGTAGAAAACCCCTACTAGACTTTTCACAACATTTTGGCTCGATTAATGGGACCTGTGTTGAATTTGTTTATTGTGATAGTGTGATATAGTGATGTATTGTACTTCTCTAGAGAACATTGAGTGTTGGGTGAACTAGGTAGGAAATAATTTTGCATAGAAGCATCTAACTTGTAAAGGACAAAATCCAAGAAAATGGGTTCAAGACAACCTATATGCTGCTTTGTATGAGGCCTTTTTCTATGAGATACCTAAGTGTGTGTACAAGTGGTTGGTTTCATATTCAATACATATAATAAAAGGCTATGAAGGACACTATGAGTGGATGAATAATCACCTATAAAATCTTAAGACCCTAGATGATCCTTATAATAGAGCAGTGGATAAAAGGTGGAGAGGATATCTGAATGGCTACATTCTTAATTTCACAGTATGATCTTATTCATGCCATGAGGAAGTAGAGCACTAGTTCTTGCTCAAACCTAGAGGTATGTTAATGGAGTAGTATGGCATAGATATCAAGAATATAATGGTTTATTATGGTATTGAAACTTTATCAATGGAAGGCTAATATCCTTTAATGTATGATCTAAACAAAGGGTAAGAGGGGGATGTGTAGGTGAGGCATGATAGAATGGGATGAGCCATTTAACACTCAAGAGCTTAGAAGATAAGCCTATAAGAAGAGATAGAACCTACTGATGGAGAATATGAAACCTATAAGTAATGAAAATACTCATAATGAATGGTAAGGGCATGGGGAAGGATCTTTAAAAATAGTAGTGTGAATATGAATGGTATAATGAAGTGATGGACTGAGCTCAATAGTTGATAGGTGTGGAATATATTGAGTTCCTATAGAATGTAGTGAGCATAGATATGTTTGACATACCTAACCCCTTTCAACCTATGGTGCATATTCATGTATTATATCTCCCACTTGAAAATAGTATAGAAGATATTATTGACCTGGTCAACACCTTAGATCTTAATTTTTTTACATATTTAGATTGTAACTTTGCTAGTAAATAGAATATTATTTAAAATAACATGAGGATAACTAACCCTAGGCCTTTGAGCACTATCTCACCAAAATAGAGATAGAATACCAATATACCAATATAGTTGATGTCAGTAATGCAAGGTGGGAAATAACACACAAGAAGTGTTTTGGTGCCACATATGAATAACACAACATTAGCGACATTGAATATTCCATCATGAATGATGGGACTAATGCCTACCCCTAGGTATGGTGGTGCTAGATGAAACCCATCATGTGGAGGAAGTAACATCCCCAGCATAATGGAACTGCCATTATAAGGGCAAGTGTTAAGGGGATAAGAACCACATGTATTATCCTCCTCCCATAACATACCTTCTAAGAAATGGATATGCACCTCCAAGAGTATCATGGCATGTAAAATATTATATAGCATGTGTTGAAGTGTGAAATATAGTGGTGCATGTGAGGCATAACCTAGTTAGAGTGTAAGGCTACCTAGTTTGTAACCACTTTACTAGATTACACCCACCTCTGGTATAAAAAGTTTGATTTTAGCTAGGTGATGATTGAATACAATACCCTAAAGGATGCATTCCTAAAGGATTTTGACATCCTAGAGATCAAACAATAGAGCATCATCACACTAAAATAAATTACCCAAAGACTCATAAAGAGTATATGTTTATATGATGCATGGTTAATTACTCTCATGTCAAAAGGTACCATATGATATATACCCTTATCAACATTCACATTAGTTCATTGGGGGAGTTACTCATGCCATTATGTATGTAATATTCCATAAATACTTTTACAGACCCTCAAGAAGTGCTTGAATACATTCTAAAATTTGAGGTAGTCTGAAGTGCAGACACTGGGATAAACCCATTTATAGAAGTACATATTACATCTATAGTGTCCCATGTCTATAATATTACTACCAACTTTTTACATGACACTTTATGTGGATTATGGTGTACCAATTGTCAAGTAGAAGGCCATAATACAACTAATTTCCTAATAAATAATGTGTACACTATACTTCTATGTTACAAATTTTATTGATAAGCATACAATGTGAGAAACTACCCCTTGTTATAACATTGTTACAATGTCAACACCACTATCTATTATCATTTATATGATGCCTACATCCATACTAATGGTGACTATTGGGTGATTGATGAAATATGTGAAAACATGGAAAGGGGCATGCGATAGGCTATAAAAATTGTATGAAGGCAAGCAAAATAAGGGAATGATGGCTATGGCCAAAATAATTTAGGATTTGGGATATAAATAAGTGATAGAGAGTTAGAAGGAGGATGTAGTGTTGGAAATTTTCCATCATGATCATGTTATAAGTGTCACTCAATAGAGCTCTATCAATGTTACTTCCTTACACATCCCACTTTTAGTTATTATCAAGGGCCCCATAAGGTCTTAGAATGCCCTAACCTTTACAAAAGTTGACCCAAGGTAGGTCTAGTATAGATAAGGGTGAAAGTATGATTATACTAGGGTAAAATATGGAAAAATAGACCCTAAAGGCATAGCCTACATGCACAGTGGAAGTTAAGGTGCAGGAAACTAATCAAAGTGGGTTCACCACTTAGTCACTAGCTATACCAGTACCTATGTTATGCCTCAAGTATGGGGATAAGGTTTGAAATGAATGCATAACATGACATAAGCCAATAACAGTGCCTTATCCACACTCAATACACTAGAAGGACATATTATAGTATGATATGAGTGTATTCCAATACTTGTAATGGGAGATCCAATTACTATGGGACCTAGAAATGTAGACTATCATGGGTTAGAAGAACTAGGTTAGTTAAGATGCTAAAGTATAAGAATTGACCAAGATCCTATGCATCCTAAAAATAGAGGGTATGTTTCCCTTATTTAATAACTTATTCCTAGAACACATAGGATAAAAACAAGTTATGGTTATTGTGTCATGCATGGAGAGGTCTTGAGAAGTCTAACACACTCATAATTCTAAATATGACCAAGAAATATTGGTGGATGCCACTATTAATAGATGGTTTATCTATAAGGTTCTTATAGACATGAACACTAAGTTAACATCTTGATAAAGATTGATTATGATAAAATAGGTAGCCCTGCTTTGAGATCTTCCCCTCATGTGCTCTTTATGGCTAGTAAGACCTATTCATACCCTATCATAGTTTTGAAAAGCATAGTTATATATATCATGAGCACCAAAATTTGGGATAACTTTGAATTTATAGAGTTAGCAGAGAAGGAAAACTACCTAACTCTTTTTGGAAGGTTGTGGTGTTATGAAAAAAATGTAGATATGTACTTCAAAATTCACTACATGACCTTTGATAATGAAAAAGAGAGATTATTCATACCTCTTTAAAATGACCAAGGAAATCCCTATGTTGAGAGCGTGGATATTTAAGATGAAATTAACCATAACTATAACATCATAGTACAAGGTGATGAGACCCTATATCCAAACCATAAATGAATCCTTTCTTGGGAGGATGGACAATGAACCTCATACACCATATATGTTGCTTGTGATAGATGGGTCAAGGAAGCATATGAGATAATTTTTTCATAGTGCCGCTTGGTGTGAGCAAGGGTGAAAAAACTAGTAAAGATGGGTTGAGTACAGATTGATAGCACTCATAAAAGATGGATTCCTTTTGCCAACCAAAAGGAAAAAAGAGTGTTCTACATCAATAAAGGAAATCTTTTTGTACTCTCAAATATTGAAATAAGTAATATTTTATAATAATATGTTCATGATATTGAGTCATGCATACCAAAGGAGGTGGATACAATGGGTACACTAGTGGAAACATTCAAAATCACTGCCACTCATTAGTTGTTAGCATAAAATCTTATATTACCAATTTGGTATGATGACAAGGTGCAAATTTGTACCATATTTCTAAAATCAATAAATACCAAGACATTTTAGCTTACTCTGACAACTTTGACCCAATAGCACATGTATGACTTTACAAAGAAACATGAAATGTTTTTGGTGAGAAATACCCCAAGAAATATATGGGTACATGTCATCTATAGAAACTTAAAGACTTGCACATGGGAATGGTATGTATTAAATTATATATTTCATGAAATAGTAGACTAGGATGCCCTTAAGGAGCAATTTTTTCATACCTTTTCCTTTTCTTTGCAATATCTTAAACTAATTGAGCCATTATAGATAGTTTTGAAGGTGAGTTTTTGAGGACACTGGTATATTGGAAGATCACATAAGGGACATGTTCATCAAAAAATATTTATCACTCCCAACCTTCTTTAAATAACAAATTTTGAATAATGAATCTCAAAACAAAGATGATGACACTTAAAAAGCATGTAACTGGAATAATTTAGTAGGGGGTAAGAAGTTAGTATATTGAGTTGAGGATGGTAGCCCAAAAAAAGAACATCCTTCCCATATTTTATTAGATAAAAAGAAGGGTAGTAAACATATCATGGATTCATACTAGGAGAAGCATTAACCTTACCAGCTACCATTAAATACTACCAAGGTAGATATTAGCTTGGAGGGGGAACCAAAAATTGCCACTCTAGGTACCTATTAGTCTGACATAGAATTGACACATTTTTGATCTAATAAAATATTTCCAAGTCCTATTACCATGAAAATATAAGGATATTAAAGGCATCCACCCATCCCTTAGTTAAAATGAGCATCAAACTAATTGATGGTGCAAAACTAGTCAAGAAGAAGCCTAACAGAATGAACCCAAATCTTTGTGCCAAGGTCAAAACTAAAATAAATGGCATGCTAATTGTAGGATTTATCTACCTAGTGCAAGAATCTAAAGGGGGAAGCCCCATGTTTATTAACATAAAAAAGGATGGGTGTATTTAGATTTGTGTTGACTATACGATGTTGTAAGTTGCCTGTATGACTGAACTATTCCCAACTACATTCATTGATGAAGTATTGGATGGCATCATAGGTTATAGAATATAAATTTTTACTAATGTATTTTTAGGTTATCAAAAATTGAATATCGAGGAGGAAGATAATCCAAAAACCACCTTTGTGATTGAGTGGGTATGTTTCACATATAACGTGATGTCCTTGGAGCTGAAGAATTGACTAGAAGTGTTCTCTTGGGTGGTGATTATTGCATTCAAAGACTATATTAACAAGTTCATCTAAGTGTATTTAGACAATTGGACATTGTATGGATTTTTAAAAGATCATTATCAAAATTTATTCCTAATTTTTTAAAGGTGATTATAGTTACAAATCTCTTTGAATCTTAAAATGTGTATTTTTGTAACACTATTTCGCACATTGCTTGGGAACATCATCTATAAGGATGTTTTACTTGTTTCTTAAACTAAAATTGTAATCATCCTTTAGCTTCAAATAGCATAAACATATAAATACATCCACTCCCTTATTGGATGCTATGGATATTTCATGAATTTTATAAGGAATTATGCTAGGATTGTAGTTCTGCTAGACGAACTATTGAGGAAGGATGACCCATTCTATTGGGGCATGATACAAGAGGATGATTTCAAGACCCTAAAACTAATGTTGTAAAGTGTACAAATACTAAAATTTCCCTACTTGATAACTCCCTTCCATTTCCTCATCGATGCCAATGGTACTGCAATCAATGGCATTCTCATACAATGAGGTGAAGGGAAAATAGATCATCCTATTTGTTAAGCAAGTAGGAAACTGACCAAGGAAAAATAAAATTACTCCATGACTGAGTTTGAGGCAATTGAAATGGTCTAGGCTCTATATAAATTTAGACATTATTTACTAGTGAACCTATTTATATTCTTTACTAATCAATAGGTGCTTAAGTACTTGGTGAACAAGCTTTTCTTACATGGGTGCATTTGATGATGAATCATATTGTTCCAAGAATTTCAATTTTTCATTGTAATCAAACCTGGAAGGAAAAATAAAGACTAGACCATCTATCCTACATCAATTCTATAGATTCATCAGTGCTTATTGAAGATGATATACCTAACATGAAAATGTACAAGATCCAATGTGTCTTGGAAGACTTAATAGAGATCACCACACTTATGAATTCCAAATCTACATCTCAAGCCATGAAAACTAAATAAAATGAGTAGCTCATGGTTTTCACCACCCCATTTCAACTCATTGATGGAAAAATATACAAAGTAGGCTATGGTGAGATCATGTAATGATGTGTCGTAGAGAATGAACAAGACACTATAATTTAAGAAGTGAATGATGGGATTGTTAGATGCCATTGTGCTAGAGAAACCAAAACATGCAAAGTTATACAATCAAGCTTGTGGTGGGTAACTATGTTTAATGATGCAAAAGAATACATTAAAATGTATGATGTCTATCAGTAGATAGGAAAACTAAACCACTAGGATGAGATTACCCTCATCCATATCATTTCATAGGAACCATTCAAAAAATGGGCCATCAATTTTGTTGGGCCTTTCACTCTCCTTACAAGGTGAACATGTGTAAAGTATATTACAGCTACTACATATTATTTTACTGGTGGGTATACATAATTCTATAAAAAGACTATACAACCATAATAGTATCAAGATTCAATTGGGAAAACATTATCAACAAGTGTGGTGACTGCTCAACTTGAATAGAGACCATGGTGCACATCTCATCAATAAAACATCTCATATCATGTTGTTTGAGTATATGGTGGTGCACCATAAAATGACACCCTACCACCCCCATACTAATGGAACCATAAAATAATTCAATAAAATATTAAGGACATTCCTAATAAAAATTTGTGATATTGGTCACAAAGATTGGGATGATCATGTGTTAGTTGTGTTATGGGCTTATCACACTACATACAAGTTCCTAAACAAGTATACCCCATTTTAACTAGTGTTTCTATTACCTATAGATTTCATAATTCCCTCATTATGTATCACATGTATTAGTTGATTGGATGACCAAGAGTCATTAAATACATGCTTTGAAGATTTTGAGAGGGTGAATGAGACATGCACCTAAGCACAAGTTGATGAAATGATCCCTAATAATTTTAATGACAACAAATTAAAATTATACCATAAATATAATGGCACATTTCCCTCAAGTGTTAGCTTTCCAATTAAAAGTTAGGTGCTTTGTATTGTGACCATAATAAAATTGGTGTGAGCTAATTTTGTTGCCTTATGTTTTTTTTTCTTTTGTGTTATTTGAATAAGTGTGGCACATTTGGGATGGTAATATAACATTATGGCTACTTTACCTCACATAAATCCAATTGGGTGAGTCGAGTCTAGGTATTTTTTAAGTACCTATGGCTAAACACCTAAGTTTCTAATAGAGTATGAAGTCTATCAGCATAATTGGATTACAAGTATAATTTGATGAGTAAAGGACACATGAAGGTGTTCCTATATAAGATACAAAAAGAAGATAGGTCATCACTAAAATACCAACACAAGGATTTATATGGGGTAGGGTTGGCCAAAGAAGGAGATAGTAAAGAATAGATAAATTGACCAAGATTGTGATGTGCACTTGAAAGGAAGTGTAGCACTAGAGAAGATAGGGAACTTAAGAGGATGAATAATGTAAATGTGAAGCATTGTACCCAGGTAACCAAAAGGAGGTCAAGGATTGTGACATGAAGAATAAAATGCAAAGAAGTGACCATTTGATAGTTGGCACCAACCCAACAGTTGGTAAAAAGTGACCATTTAAATTGTCTATCACTTCCTCGAAGAAATGTTAATATAGTTAATGCTATAGAATAAGGGTGGAAAAATAAGATCCACATTAATGAGAAGATGATGATAGATCTTAGAATATTTCATGGATTTTAGTATATTTTGAGGATCTCAATGATGTCAGCCATCAATTTGGTAGATGAGGACAGTGTATAAGACCAAGTTGGTAGAGGTAGGTCTTTTACTTGTCATTTTCAAGAGATCAAAACAAAGAGCTAAAGCTATCAAAAGAGAAAATGCTACAAGAGAAAAATAAGGTCCCCACATCCTTCCTAAGTGTGATCAAAAGAGTGAATAAGAGAGTAAATTTTTCCCTAAGTTGATTAGAAGGAAAACAAGTAGAACTTAAAGGGGAAACAAAAAAGTTGAGGTTTTAGAAAGATAACTAGTCTACCATTTTAGGGGTAAGAATCTTAAAATACAAACAACTACAACTATGAAATAGACTAGACACCATTTTAGGCTTCAGTAGGATCAACCAGTCGTGATTTAATAGTAGTAGGTTTAAGATGGGAAAGAAAAGATAAATCTTAGAAGCACTAGAAGTGAATAAGGATTAAATCAAAGTAAAAGTAATAAGACAAGGAGCTACAAAAAAAGCTAAGGTGCAAATGGTATATGGAGTTGTAATCATAGAGATTCATCCAACTATAAGCACAAATCTCACATACTGATAAATAGAGCACGTGCTAAAAATCATTGTGGTGGAAAAGTGGGTATCCTTTGCCCATATATGTAAGTTGAAAGACTATAACCATAGAATGGGAAACAATGTATAGAAGATAAATAAATATTATAAGTTTGTTATAGTTGAAACTATAAAGGTAGGCACTGTGCTCTTTGATATCTCCATTAGAGAAAAGTTGAAAACCATGAGCACAACATATCTCTTTGAGATACCAAGATTCAGAAAGCCATAAGACTTGGTATATTTCCTTATCTCATGAGTGAATGATGATCAGTTTTAGTTTTCTAAATGGTAAATGACAATTTCTATAAGACACATAAGTAAAACCATAGGGTTACCTTGCTTAGGCATTGATATAAGGGAGATGATGGATGACGATGTAGAAGTAGAGAGGGTCACAAATATCCTAGGTTATTACAAGTCATGATTTTCATTCCCCATAAAATACATTTAGGATATAGGAATATGGGTGAAATCATAGCTGGTAAGTGCTAAACATTTCCCTAGAAGCTAATGGTCAAGCATAATCAAAACCTTCCTTTTCATTTCCCACTGTATGATGTAGGGAGAAATTTACAACATCTCTGAATTTGTCATAGAAGATATCATAAATAACATGCAAGAATGATATCCATCACATGAGACTTTTTGATGGGGATACATACTTATATTGATGGTGATGGAGTAGATAGGTGTGCTAGATGGTGATGATGACAACCTATGGGTATTTTCATCAATTCATGAGTCCCCAGTGGTGAAGTACCAGGACTTCATCTGCCTCCTCTAATTTTTCATAGAAGTATAAAACTAGAGTGTAGTGGTGGTTTAATAAGTATGTTGACGATTTTTTAAATTAGTGGCACATCCCACAAGAACTACCTTAATAACATGTGGGAATGAAAACCTTTGTCATGATGAAACACATCTATTTAGTGAAATTAGAGTTCATAGATGGAAATATTTTAGGTTGGCTCCATTTGTTTTATGAATTTTCATCTAAATACTTTATGGTAGAGCTTAATAGGATACTGAATACATAATAGATTGATATCTAGGCCAAAGTCATGGATTTGGAAAGGAGGATGATGAGGCACCAATTGTTTCACTCTGAAATGAATGCATCCAAAGATGATGAGTATGATAGTGATAAACCTAACATCCATCCCCTATAGAGTGTTATAATCAATGGGATAATTTTTAATTTATACTATGAGATGAATGAATGTAAGAATGGTGGAGATCCTAGAAAATATGATGATCACCTCCTCCTAGTTATTGATGAAGGAAAGGATGTACCAAAATTCCAAGTAAATTAATTCTATAGGAATCATGATAAAAAGCTAGAGGAAATTATGATGTGCATACAATTGAAGATAGATTTTGAGAAAAAAATCATGCCACTTTCCCCAAACAATCATGTACCATTCAAATAATGGGGTTATTTTTCCAACAAGAATCTAAGAAATACTAAGTGGTTTATGGCATTACATACCAAGAACCTTGTGGACATGGAGAAAGAGGTATCCCTAGCACCTATAGTAGAATAGGATATTGAAGAAGATAGGGTAGGGACTTATATCCTACAAATAGAGGAAAGTGAAGAGGATCTTAACACTAGAAACATTTAGGAGACCTTGTAAAATGGCATGAGTACATCAATAAAAGTAACTGAAGAAATAACAAGCCTTACTTCCCATGACACCTTGTTAAAGATCCCACCAAATAAAACAATGATGACTTCCAAAGATAAGGATTCCCTAACGACCACTCAATTTATTAAGGAGAAAAGAGTGGTCTAGAAGAAGATGGGACTCAGTGAGGAATATATAAACCAGGATTTGGTAGTTGGAGAAAAGTGAAAACTTGACTAGGAATAAAAGGCCAAGTTGGAGAAGAGGGACCCAAAAGTACCCTCAAGCATAAAAACAAAAAAAAATGTAGTCAAACATGCACCAATAATCTCTACCAAACAAATAGATGAAACTAATAAGGCACACCCAAGTAGTGAGGGGGTGTATGATCCAAAAAAAGGTGATATTGGTAGCTTAGAGAAATAAATAGAGATATTTGAGGAACACTACTATCAATAAGGTGACCTTAGCACCAAAGATATAACCCTTAAAATAAACTTTGAAGAGCCTTAGGATGAAGAATTAGACAAGAGGGATAATTTTGATGAAGAAACCCCCAAAGACCAAATAAGTCACTCCTCATAAGAGCATGATAAAGAGAATGGTGGTGTTAGTAATGTGTAATAATTTCACACGGATGAAAGGTCATCATCAAAAAATGTGGTAAACATCGTAACATTAGATAAATGGTATAGAAGGATTGGGGAGGATGAATATTTATACTTATATGATGTTATACCCTAAAATACACCATGATAAGTACATGCAAGAAACTTTCATTTCACTATACTATTACATGGATGACCCCTAATTTGAGGTTATAAAGGATATAAATTCAAGCCTAGAGGATAATGAGGAACGATAGGAAAATATTCTTGTTGATCAATGAGACATGAATCCAATCTAATATGGGAATTGATAATAATAATAATTTCCATATATGTAATGCACTAAATTGTCATAAATGATGGAAAGGTGAAGAAACTAAAGAAACTCCTCAAATAAGTAGCGGAGGAATCATATCATAATAGGTTCAAATTATAAAATATTTGTGAGCATGCACAAGTATTCAAACCATCTCTTTTTATCATCATCAACAACTTAGACCTATCAAAAGTTGATAAAATTTATGTATGGGTGGAGTAAATTCTCCCAAAACTCTATCCCAGGCTAATATAAGAAGAGGAAGAAGAAGAAGAAGACCCCACAGCCATGCTAAAGAAGGAGTTATCATATTAGCTTCAATAATTGAAGGATATTTTCTTAAATTTGAAGGAAGAAATAAAAAAAGTAGAAATAATCTTATTGAACTTCTCCAAATAATCCTTGATGATATATGCATGTTTAAATCAAGTGAAGGATGAGAAGGAGAAGCTAATGGCAAAGGTGTACTCCACAGGAAAGGCAAAAAGGTCACAAATCATGGTGAGCATAAATGTGTTGAGCAATCAAATCAAAGATAAAGAGAGAAACCTAAAAGAACTTTTTCAAACCTTAGAGACTAAGGTTTTTGAGCAAAGGGATATTTTGGATAGAAGTGTGGAAAAGGCATAGTCTAACCTAGAAGTCTTCTAAAAGGAGTTAGATAAAATAAATACACTTGCACTCATTTGTACTTTGATAAAACTTAATATCACCAAAATTTAGATCAAGTTAGCCATAAAAGGCTTTGAGGACTTCAGCACAGTGCTATAGGAGAATGCACCTAAGTTTTTTGCTCTTAAAATTTGATGGCTTAATCTAAGGGTGGACTAAGGTTTTTTTATGGGGTAATGTTAGGCCCTTAAATCTAGTTTAATAGAGTTTTCATACCAACTTGATATCTACCTTGGTGTATCTAGATATTTTGGCAAGTGGTTAACCTTACAGTTTTGATATCCAACTAGAGGAAGCAACACAAAACATGCACTTGTTGGTCGATGGCTAACCATCTCCCGAATAATCAAGACTTCATCAAAGATTGAACAAAGGTGGAAAGTGGAGCACAAGAATCATGGGGTCACAAAACCAGTGGTTATGATGATATAACTCTATCTCAACACTCAGTATGAAGCTTCTACCCTAGAAAAGATTCTCTTCAAGGCCTATATAAAGATCTCAAGCTAGAGAATGAAATAAAGACAAAGAATTATAGTAAATCTCTAGTGTAATAGTATTGAAATCATACCCTATATAGTTTGTTTTAATGGCCATTACAGCCTAGATATAGAATGGAAGCCACCCTAACTCCACTTGTATGTGCCCAAGTTCACCTATGAACCTATGCACTATGAATAGTATGTATTGGTATGAAAACTCTCATTTTAGACTTCGAACAATGAGTAATGGTGTTGTTTTGAAGTACATTTGGGTTTGTCTAGGTTTGCATGTTTTGTAGTATTGTTAATAGATGCAAGTGTTTGTGTTATGTCACATCTTGGTTAATTATGTGATTTGAAGTTCATGTGTTTTGTTGGTTTATAATTTTATGTTATGATTCACCCCTTGTGCACTTTTTAAATGACTATTTACTTGTGGATATAACATTTGTATTGTTACTATTACACTCCCTTAGTTATGTTGTGCCTATTGGATTTTGATGCTATGATATTTGACTGTAGGTTAATGTATTTATCATGTTTATAGTTATTCATTGTTAATTTATGGATTATGGGATATACTTGATGTTTGATTATATTTCATTACTACTTATCATTTTATCAATTTTTTGGATTAGATACTGCTGATGGATCTATTCGATGGCTATAGGCATTTACCATGAGCTATGATGGATGTTGGAATTGGATTTTTTGGGTAGTGAGTGATTTTAGGTAGTATTATGGTTTGTGTCATGCCTTTGTATTTTCATGGTTTTCATTATTTCATCATATTTTAATCCAATCCTTGTCACTTTTTTCTCTTTATATTGTGCCACGTTACAATTGCTCTTGCATGTTTGTTCGATGTTGAAACCATCCACCCAAACTTTCCATTTTATCTCTCTCCTACATACATCTCACCACCTTAACCTTGAAAAACTTACCCTCACAATCTCAGACTCCCTAAGAGAGCTACTTAGAACTACCTCCCCACAACATCCCCCATCCACATTATTTATTACTCTAGTGACTTTAAAGTTATTAATGGTTAGGTTAATCAGCCATTGTGACTGTTCAACATTTAATGGCATCTAAAAAAATATCATTTATTATTATTTATTTGTTATTATTTGTTTTTAATATTCTATTAATTCATTGGTCATTAGAGTTTTAAATTTTTTAAAGGCATTTTACATAATATCTACTTTATTATTTTTATTGTTATTAATTGCCATTATTTTGGTGTGGCTTTTAAAAATCTATTTGACAGTTTAAATAATATATAGTTTATTTTTTAAATTGCTATCCATTATTTTATTATTTAATTGGCCTTAGTTCAAATTTTTGAAAGGTAATTAATGACCATTGGCCAAGCATTTGGATTTGGAGTGGGTCACATGAGAGTAGGAAGGGGTCGATGGATTGAGAAGACGATAGACTTTCTCTCTCTCTTCACATTGAATGCGGAACGGATAGAGAGTATGGAAGGGTGTATGGGTAGGTAGAGGGACACATAGGTAGAGGGTGAAGGGAGATGTGAGATATGGGGAGAAGAAGTGACATGATGATTTAGAGAAGGAAGGATGAGTAGAGAGTATGGGATTGACAAGGGAAATAAGGATGTAAAGGGTATAGAAGAAATAACGTAGGTGGGAATATGTAGGAGGAGTAGAGAGGAGGCGTAGAAAGGAAACTTGGTGAAAAAAGGAAGTGAATGGCATAGGGTAGAATCATGAAGGATGGATAAGAAAAAAATATTTAAGAGGGAAAGAATAACAAAAGGAAATAATTAAGAAGACATATGGGAGAGGAAAGGAGGATGCATGGGTATGCATAGGGGTAAGTGAAGAAAGAAGGAAAGAGAAAACTAGTTGTAGGAGACAACCAAACATAGAAAAGAGAACCCACAGGGCATTTTACTTACCCTATAGTCATTATCCAATTCTAAGTCCCACCAAGAAAGACCTTTTGGACTTTGAACTAGTAAATATGCCTAAAAAGCATAATGATCATTAATTGAAATCCTTGTATTTTTGATAATTCTCTTTGGGATTATAATCTATAAATGGAAGATTATTTATATTAATGTTTTTCCACAAATTTGATTTGCATAAACCTTCTTCTTGGTAAAGGTTTCATTATGTGGTTGTGTTTTGTTAAGTTCTTACTTTTGAGGAGCACCATGTAAACTGGAATGGCTATGTTACCTGCCTTTAGAGTTATTTTAATGAATGGGTTAAATTTCCATAAACCCTAAAATTATGAAGATAAAAATTCATGTTTATATATGAATTAGTTAACCTGGGTATGCCATAATGAGATTTCATGCCCTGTACCTAATGACTGTATATTTAAGGAAATTGATTCATAAGTTAAATGTGAAAATTGACCTAGGATGTATTCACCCTTCCGACAGATTTTGGATTATTTTATTATTTGTTGCCAACTTGATTTAAAATTGACCTTGGGTTTATCTGTATTCTTGAGTTCAAATGAAATCATTTTTTATTAATATTCATCCCCATTTTATGTATCCAAATTGGGTTTTATGACATCTTAAAGGTAGAATATTGATGTTGATCTATGTAATTATCCTTCCATTGAAGTACAATGTAGGCTTAATGTCTTAAGGAGTTGAACTCATTATGAGACTTATGGGTTTGGATTTATCATCATAATCTTTAAATCAAATTAAAAATATATTTCGGGTGTCATTAAGATTTTAAAGGCCATGCCTTATTTCTTTGTCAATTGTTCCTTGAATCATCATATGGCTAGGAACTCTGACTTGATCTAGTAGTATGTGTATAATGAATAACACATCCTTGATACTTATATATGTTTAGAATTAGAAGGAATTCATGTATGTTTAGTTATATTAAATATTGGATTTCATTGGAATATTCATATATATACAGTTATATATGTGAGGCACTATATAGTCCTTCCTTTTGACAAAATGATTATTCCTGAACCTTTGAATAAAATTTTATTGTTAAACATATGAATGTATTTTCAGAGAAAATCCTCCATGTGTTAATTAAAATGATTAAACCTTGTTTGGACTTGATTATGAGGTTATATTCTTGTGTATTTTTGAGCTATGGGACTTGGATAGAACCGTATAGGAATCATCTTTTTTATATAAAAAGGGGTTTCATTTTTATTTAAAATATTTATATAGTCTACTATCCCATTAACCTATATGAACCAATTTTAATAATCAAGGATCATATGAGGTCATGAGACCCCATTATGATCTCTTGAATCCTTGCTATTAATCATTGGCTTAAGAATCATTTATTGTTGAATGCCTACTATATTAAGTATTGCCTTTTTGTATCTTGTTGGAATTATTCAAAAATTAAGATGAGTGCATGGATTGAGTGTTTTATGTCCCCTATTTCCATTTTGAATTGGTTATGATTTATAATCAATTTTAGTCTCAATTGTCTCAATTGATTGATGGAGCCTTAAATGTTGTTTTGTGATTATTGGATGGTTGAGTTGCATGTTTATCATGCTTGGTTGATTTTATTGTTCGATCTTGGCTAAGTGGCATATAATGGTTGAGGTATATGCTTTTATTTTTATTTTAAGTTGCATGGAGTATACCCTTGATGGTTTTCATACCTTTTATTGGTGTATGTCATTTTTTTGTGATATCCTTTGGTTTAGAATCCATCTTGATCAGAACATCCTCCTTGATCCTATTTGTTGAAACCACCATCTAGTTGATGGTTAGGGTGGTAAGGGCCACCGATGGTTGGGTTCATAGGGCTGGTTGGGAGGGTTCGTCCATTTGGTTTTTCTGCTCCATTCCTAGATGACTTCATGGATAGGTATCATGTGACTGGTAATTTTTTACTACATGTTATTTGATTATTTCTTAGCATAGATGTATGTTATTTCCTTATAGTATGACTATTGGATGTAGTTATAATATCTTCCTTTGAGTTATAAATTAGTTACATTTAGATCTTGGCATGCTAACTTTTTGTATGGTTAGGGACCCTTTAGAATTAAGAATTTCAAGCTTATGTTCTTGATTATGACATAATATGTTAGATTTCACATATAGTTATGAATTCAATCTTTGCTAATTCTATAATGTTATACCATATTATTACTATTGTTGATTCTTTATTATGTTAATACAAGGTTAACCATTCTTGTAGTAATAACCTATAATTTGTTTGACACAATTAGTATAGCAATATTTCATTTTACATTATTTTATAATCTATTTATGTTCCCTAGATATAAATTGGCATGGTAACTTGAGTAGTCATTTCTTAAGAAAGTAATTGGCTATGTAGTGTTAGGCATATTTGATTTTTCTAGCTTAAATTATTAATAAGATGGAATCTTAATTTGAATGATGGTTATTGAAAGATATAAAATTATTTCCTTTAGAATCTATATTTATATGCTTACGATCCATTTTCCTGTATATACATTAGAACTACTCATATGTTATCATTAGTGAAGGATGGTATCCATGCCTTAGTGTAGCATGTATTCTTTAAATAGGTCTTGTAAAACTTATATATAGTATTTTGAGTTAAACCACCATGATAATGTTGATGTAGAGATTGTTTAGGAAAATTTATTTCAAGTATTTGGTAATTTGGCATGCTTGAGTATGATCACTTGGATTAATATCAACTTAGAATCTCAGTTGAGTGTTACCATTATAGGGTTCCCTAATAAATTCCTTGGATATATTTATACATGCTTATGGATCATTCCCTTCATTTATATTGAAATAATCCTTATGTTAACATGAGAATAATTAATTAATCCATCATTGGTCTTCAACTTTTATATTCAATATAGACACTCATGTAAGATCCAACTTATATATATATATATATATATATATATATATATATATATATATATATATATATATATATATATATATATATATATTTGTGTGTGTGTGTGAACAAGTTTAGATGGGTTGATTTGTGTGTGTGTGTGTGAACAAGTTTGGATGGATTGATTAGTTTGGTAACAATACCTCTCATGAGATTATGTAAATTATAATGTTGGTATAAATTATGTTAAAATAATCCTTATGTTAACATGAGAATAGTTAATTAATCCATCGTTTCTTTTCAACTTTTATATTAAATATAGACACTCATGTAAGATACAACTTGTGTGTGTGTGTGTGTGTGTGTGTGTGTGTGTGTGTGTGTGTGTGTGTGTGTGTGTGTGTGAACAAGTTTGGATGGGTTGATTAGTTTGTTAAGACTACTACTCATGAGATTATGTACATTATAATGTTGGTATAAATGGCTAGAGTGGATGAAGAATGTAATATTAAACTATCCACAATGTGAATTAACCAAAAAATTTATATGGTACCTTTACATGACTAGATATTTATACTCATGATGTGACTAAATGTATATGTTGGATATCATTCTATTGAGTATGTACACATATTGTTATCTTTTGTTGGCTAAAATTTTCTTAGTAAGGCATTGTTATTGGTATGATATTGAATGTGTACTTAAATTCATGTAGAACCTTAATTTTTATGAGTTTAATAAAATGGTTCATGATGGAACTTGTTGTAGGCTTGACTAACCTATACTGGCATTTATGAAAAATATCCTACTCTACTATTCTTGAATATAATTAGAAACCTGATGTTTGCATGTTTACTTTGTAATTATTATTATGGAAAATATAATTACCAAATCATGTTGAATATACTTAGTATGTTATGTATGGAAGTTGGGATTACTCCCTTGCCAAACTATTTTATTGTAGGAGAAATTATGACTCAACTATTATTGTTGTAATGAATTATTAAATACATGTGTGACTAGAATTACTCATGTAAGCGTAGAAGTGAAATGGATAATATGCCTTCCTTAAATGAAAACCTTCATAGACTGAGCATGATTTATGTTATGTAAATATTCTTGAGCTTCAATTTACCTTGGTGGCATTGGCTTCCCTTTTAATAATGGTATCATACTCGTTGCTTTCCAGTATGGGATCATTTATATCAACTCCATGAATAGATACCACTATATTATTATTGGAACAGTAATGAATTAACCATTTTGTATATTTGATCATTTATGTTATATCATGACAAGCATGCTTGTACTTTGATAAAAAAACTCTTATGTAATTAGAATTTGGTATGGTGCTTTAATTATACCTAGCATAAATTGTTTGTATCCAAATTGATGTTGGTTATTATTTGTTAGCATGATGTTAGTTTCCTAATTGATAGTTAGAACAACTTACATTTTCTCCCTTACAATGGACTTATTGAGACCCATGATGACATAGAATGTTGAGGTTGACCTTTTGGATAACATGTATGTGAGTATGCTACAGTATTATATTTTGCTTCAATGAGAGAGGTTTGGGTTC
This sequence comes from Torreya grandis, assembly GCA_037957365.1. NCBI lineage: Eukaryota > Viridiplantae > Streptophyta > Pinopsida > Cupressales > Taxaceae > Torreya > Torreya grandis. The sequence continues at coordinate 931,700 of JARHVA010005608.1, read as the reverse complement.
ATTATGCATCTAAAAAATACTCTAATATGCAACTTCAAAAAAAATTAGGGTTGATTCATCTAATATTAGAGTAGCGTTTCTACTCTAGGGAACTTTGGGACTATTAAAGATTATACATGGTGACTATTGAGTTTTCCCCATTAGGCAAAATTGTGAAGTAATTCATAATATCCTTAACTTCTAGGTTAAAGATTAAGGTGTTGTGTTGTTCTTGTTTGTTCTCATTATGTTTCATGCATCACTTAAAATAAATGATTCCAAATAATTTGAATTCCCTCTTATATATGTTTTTATCACCCCTAACCTTGTTTGGGGTTAACCCATCTTGAATCTAATTACATCAAGGCAAGTCTCACCTAACAACCATTGACTTGTATGGGCAGGTCAATAGGAGTTGGGTGAAATAGGATTCACTCTTAGAATTAGGGGAATGATGTTTGAGTATCTATGTTTGGCTTTTATGGGAAAGCATTCCTTAGATACTTAAAAAATTATGACCAAGGAAGACTGATGGTTCAACTTAAAATTGGAGGGCATGATAGGGTGTAAAAAAGATTGAAATTTTTGGTTAATTTGGTAAATCTTGAGCTCTCCACTCATAAAAAGGGGCTACCTTAAGCTATTAAGAACCTATGAACTTGCATGGGTGTGTTATCCAATATTTATGCTATGGATGGTTTTAGTGGAGTGGGCACATCTGCATGGGGTCTGTTTCTTTCTAATAGCAAGGCTACCCCGCCTCATTTTTTGATTATAAAAAGTTGTTATGAAAAAAGTTTCATGCAATGACATTGTGGGGAAAGTTGCAATAAATAGCCATAGATTTTGGATTGACCTAGTTGTCACTATAAGTGACTAGGGATAGTGATATCATAATTTTATTGTGATGTAAATGTTTGAGAGGCATTGTATCATCTAATGTATTGGACTTCTAAGAAAACCTAGAAGGTTTTGTTGTCTAGTTTGCTACCAAGTTGGTTGAATTACAACTATTATACATCCTCTAAATAGGAAATATTATGTGGTGATTACACTTTGTGCATTTGAGCATAGTTAAGCTTCATCTTATTGGCCTCTTTTTATTTAATTTGGTGAAGCAAGTGGCTTCACAACTTCCAAAAAGGGCTAAAATTAGCTAGTCTTAGCAAGTTTATTATGAGCATAGATTGGTTTTACATCTATGACGTATGTTTTACTCATGGATATTTTTGATTTCATGTGTATGTTGATTGATACTAGCTAGGTTATACACTCATAGGGATGTTTATTCAGGCTTGGCTTCATTTTGATACCTATGAGGATGTCTAATGAGACATTGGATGTCTTGCATCTATGAGGATGTTTATTGCAAGTTTTGATTCAACTTGCTAATTATGGGAATTGTGATTTCCATATTAATGTTATTATTCTCTTCTTGAGCCTTGGATAAGATCACCCTTTCCCAATTCAATGTTACATTAAAATAAGCATCACCATTTGGCCTTTGACATGATTGGATTAAATCTATCGATTGAATCATGATATAAGCTTGTTTTTAAAATTTTAAGATAATGTTTGGAATTCCATTGATTACTTACATGATCAAGACATCTAATGAGGCTGAGGTGTATTATCTTTGGAAGACCAAGGATGAGGCTCAATCCTAGAATACTTGATGAGGAGAGTGTGATTAAATTGTATGAGCAAGTTAAGAGTTTTGAGATTGATCAGGTGATATCATTTGATGGATATTTGATGTCTTTTGCATGGAATTTATACATCGGGTGGACTGATGGAGATTCATAGACCAATTTACTTCACAAAATTATGTGTTTGACTATTATAATGTGGAAAAATACCTTGGCATAGTTAACCATACCAAAATTTCTATTTATCTTATGCAGCTATTTTATACATGTACATTGTTATGTTTATATATTATGTGAACCTTGTAAGTATGGATGTGTTTAACCACATGAAATGTGTGAATTTTTTTACTATCTAGTTGGCTTTCCAAATATTATAGTTGTGTTATACATGATATTTTATGATGATAAACTATATTGTGAACCTAAGCACTTTTATTTTGTAACTCTCTTGTTAGAAGTTGAGTCTTTAGTATAGGCTATCAGGGTATACTGCAGTGATGTATTTTATAATCCTACATTATTGTTCTAGCTTTTAACATCGATGAAATTATGAGGTTAAGGGTAAAGGAACACTATTTATATAATGGTTTATACCAAGTATGGGATAGGGAGTGGAGTCTCTCATAGGCTAAAACCCATTCCACACCTTTACATGAAGTAGCCACCTAATTTATTCAGAGTGTTCACCATGAGAGCCACACATTAGCTATGAGACCTTCCTACATAATGGTCACCTTATGGTTTAGATTTTATTTACCCACCACTTAGAGGTTATTGTTAAATAACATGTGTGGAATCTAATTGTGTAAGCTTTGTGAAGCACCAACTATTCGTACATTATTGATGTGTATGCAAACCAATAAGGAGGTATTTACTGAAATACATGTGTGTGTTGGCATGTGCATGTAAACATGTTAGGATTGAGTTATTTCCTTTCAATACTTGATGTGTGTGTGTGTGTGTGTATATATATATATATTCTATTATGAATATATTTTTATATTATTTTATGCATGACTAAAAAGTATACTAGTTTTATGTTCAAAATGAACATTATAAGTCCTATTCAAGTGGATTTTATTACTTTAGGTACCCATCTTTCTTTTTATTTTTCTATTTGATACCATGAGGTAAGTACAATATGATGGTAGAACTATGATTATTGAAACCATTGTGTGAGCTCATAAATTTATTGGAGTGGATGTGGTAAAACTTTGAGTAACATGTAAGACCTAGGTTAGATTCCCCTATTGTTCAGTGTGGATAGTGTGGGATGTTGTGTTATCCCTTGAATGGTATTTTTTGGTTTGGAGAGTAACCATTCAAAATGAGTTACTATCTTGAGGTAACATTCTATGATGAATGTTGATTAAATTATGCATAAAGCATAATGTGTGTTGGTAAAGACACTATTTCAAGTTTGGATTTATGTTTAAAATCTTGATGGGATTATATAATTATAACTACAGTCATAAAAGTTGATAATTATTTATGGTATGTTCTCCTCTTGAGAAGAGGGATGTCTAGCTACTGTTTGGTTCTCTAGCAAATTTTTTATCTAAATAGTCAAAATTTGTTAAAGCTACCTATCTTTCACATGATTTCAAATAAAAGAGGTGTCCTTAGAGGGTAATGAAATATTTTTTTAGAATTTGTTAAGGTGTGAAAAGTTTTTTTCCATGGTTGATAATATTATTTGGACTTAAAAACTTATAAAGTCACCACTATCTAGCTATATGACTATCATGTTTCCATAGGACAATACTGGTGGATCTATACTATGGTGCTCTACTACCTTATCTAGTTATAGTGGTGTTATCTAGATTATTCATGTAACAAAATTATAAACTGGTAATTTGTATATATCTTAGTGTTTATGTGTTTTATATTTTCAGATATGTATAATCATATGATTTAAACTATATTTTCTTATCTTATTAAAATACTAGTGAAGCCTTGCACACAAACAAAATGGAGAATAATGTAGGGGATAATGGGCAAGTGGGAGTGGTCAAGTTGGCCTCAAAATCCCTATGAACTAAGAACTACCTACATAGCCTAAAAATAGGGACCTTTGGATAATGTATTTATCCCTATAATGTGTGTGTGACTAGATCATATGTGGTGTGAATCTAAATCCTCTTATCCTAGGCCCTCTTCTTGGTATAAGCATGAAATCTAGATGTGATATGTATAAACTTCATATAAATGTATATGTTGAGATTTTTGTAGTAAAATTTTTTTTATTATGCTAGTGAAAAAATGATAAGTGATAGATGTAAACTGTCTTATAGAACCCATTAAATATAATATTTCCAATTTCAAATTATAAAAACCCATTTATGTACCAACCAAATCAATGAAGGGTAAAATGGTCATAAAAATAAACCCAAATGAAACATGCATTGAAAAGAGTTTAAAAACATGTGTTGGACAATACCATCCCCTTTGGATAACCTATAAGAGTGATCTAGTGAAAATTGAGTGGGCTTGTCTAAAATGGTGGTATACTATTGGTAATTATGTTAAATAAGCATCAATTTGGGGTTGTTAGACCCTTTTTCCAAGGTTATGATTATTAATTTTTTTGGCTATTAATAATGACCTGTACATCATATATAGGGAATTATTCCCTTAGTTGAGATGTGTATATGAGAATTTAATGCCTTAAGGACTTATGATAGTTTCTTATTACTCTTCTAGTGTCGTAAAATGACACATGAGTTGATGAGAATTTTTTTATGGCAATAATTATGATTTTAATGGTAACAAAAAAATGTATTTTTTACCTATATGGAGTATTACATCCTCTTACTTATTTTTATGTAATATGATTGTCTTTTTAATTAATATTATGGTTAAGTAGTAGATCCTTTATTAAGAGAGTGATTAGGTATCTATGGTTAGCCCACTCATTAGTTGCTAATATGGTCATCAAGATGGCTCCTCTCCGAAAGGGGGAGGATGTTACAATCCCACCTTTGTTCACCTTGACATGACTTTTTAAATGTTTATATAGTATGTGTATTGTTACTATTACACACCCTTGCTTAATTATGTTGTGCCTATTAGATTTTGATGGTATGATATTCAATTGCAGGTTGATGTATTTATCATGTTTATAGTTATACATTGTTGATGTATAGATTATGGGATATACTTGATGTTTGATTAAAATTCATTACTACTTATTCTTTTATCAATTTCTAAATTGGATACTACTAATGGATCCACTTGATGATTATAGGTATTGACCATGCACTAGGCTAGATGTCAGATGAATTATGATAAGTAACTTGGTATTTTGGTTAGTAGTGTGCCTTTGGATAGTCATGTTGTTCATTATGACATAATATTTTAGTTCATGTCTTATCTATTTTCACTCTTTGTGTCATGCCATGTTATTTTTGTTCCTATGTGTTTGTTTAGTGTTGAAACCATCTACCTAGACTTTCCCTTTTCTCTCTCTCCCACATACATCTCACCACCTTATCCTTGTATAACTCACCCTCACTTAACTCAAACTCCCTAAATGACCTACCTATACCTACCGTGCCATGACACCCCCCTTCTATGTGATTTATTACTCTAGTGACCTTATAGTTATTAGTGATTAGATTAATCAACCATTGCGACTTTTAAACATTTAATAGAATATAAAATAATATAAATAATTATTATTTTATATTTTATTATTTTTTTTACTATTTTATTAATTGACTAGTTACTAGAGTTTTAAATGTTCTAAAGGTATTTTACATAATATCTACTTTATTATTTTTACTATTATTAATTACCTTTATTTTGTTGTGTCCTTTAAACATCTATCTATAAATTTAAATAATTTATTATTTATTATTTAAATTACTATCTTTTATTTTATTAATTCATTGGCCTTGACTCAAATTTTTTAAAGGTCATTAATGACCATTAGCTAAGAGTTTGGATGTTGGGGTGGGTCACATGGGAGTAAGAAGGGGATTGACAAACTGAGATGAGGAGACTCTCTCTCTCTCTCTCTCTCTCTCTCTCTCTCTCTCTCTCTCTCTCTCTCTCTCTCTCTCACTCACTCTCTCTCTCTCTCTCTCTCTCTCTCTCTCTCTCTCTCTCTCTCTCTCTCTCTCTCTCTCTCTCTCTCTCTCTCTCTCTCTCTCTCTCTATCTCTCTCTCTCTCTCTCTCTCTCTCTCTCTCTCTCTCTCTCTCTTCACATTGAATGTGGAATAGATGGAGAGTATGGGAGGGAATATGGGTAGGTAAAGAGAAATTTAGAGTAGAGGGGGAAGGGATACATGAAATAAGGGAAAAGAAGTGATGCAACACTTTAGAAAAGGAGATATAGGTAGAGAGTATGGGATGAACATGGGAAATAAGGATGCATAGGGAAAAGAAGAAAAAACACAAGAAGGAATATGTAGGAGTAAAGAGGAGGCATAAATAAGAAATGCATTTAATAATGGAAGTGAATGGCATAAGGTATAAGTGTGGAGGATGGGTCAAAAAAAAACATGCAATAGGTAAATAATAATGGAAGGAAAGAATGAAGGGCACGTATAAGAGAGGAAAGGAAGATGTAGGGGTAGGCATAAGGGTAAGTTAAGAAAGAAGATAGGAGAAAACTAGTCACAAGAGACAACCAAATGTAGCAAATAAAATCCAGGAGGATATTTTACTTACCCTATGATCATTATCCATTTCTGCATCACACTAAGTAAAACCTTTTGGTCTTTGAACTAGTAAATCTACCTTGAGTGCATAACAATCATTGATTGAAATCCATATATTTTTGATATTTCTCTTTTGGCATATAGTATGGAAAAAGAAGATTATTTATATTAATTGTTTTTGATGAATTTTATTTGGACAAATCCTCTACCTAGTAAAGGTTTCATTATCTATATGTGTTTTTCTAAGTCCTCACCTTTGAGGAAAGTTGTGTAAAGTGCAATGGTTGTGTTACTTGCCTTAGAGTTATTATAATGAATGGATTAAATTTCAATAATCCATACAATTATTAAGATAATGATTTAAGCTATATGAATTATTTAACCTGGGGATGGCATAATGAGATAACATACCCTATACCTGATGACTATACTTTAAATAAACTAATTCATGAGTTAGAAGTGAAAATTGACCTAGGATGTACTCACCCTTCTGGCAGATTTTGGATTATTATATTATGTGTTACCAACTTGGTTTAAAATTGACCTTGGGGTTATCTCTATTCTTGAGTTCAAATTGAATAAGCTATTATTATTATTATTATTCATCCCCTTTTTATATATCCAAATGGGGTTTTATTACATCATAATGGTAGAATACCAACATTGATATATGCAATTATCCTTACATTAAAGTAAGTCTATGTAGGCGTAATGTCTTAAAGAGTTGAACTCATTTTGAGACTTATGGGTTTAGATTTGTCATCATAATCTTTAAATCAAATTAAAAATTGATTTGGGGTATCACTAATATTTTAAAGGCCAAGCCTTACTTCTTTGCCAATTGTTCCTTGAATCATCATAATGCTTGGAACTCTCCCTTTAGCTAGTGGTATGTGTATATATAATAACACATACTAGATACTTAGATATGCTTATAATTAGGAAGAATTCATATAAATTTAATTTTATTAAATATTATATTTAATTGGAGTATTCATAAATATGTATTTATATATATGAGGCATTAGTCGATCCTTCTTTTTGAAAAAATGATTATTCCCAAACCTTTGAATAAACTTTCCTTATTAAACATATGAATGTATTTTGGGATAAAGCCCTTTGTGTGTTAATTACATTGATTAAACATTTTTGGGACTTGATTATGAGGTTGTATTCTTGTGCATTGATGAGCCATGGGACTTGGACAAAACCTTGTTGGAATCATCTTTTTTATATATAGAGGCATTTCATTTTTATTTAAACTATTTATACAGCCTATTGTTCCATTAACCTATATGACCCAATTTTAATATTTAAGAATCATATGAGGTCATGAGACCCCATGATGATCTATCAAATCTCTCTTATAGATCATTGGATTAAGAACCATTTATTTTTATATTCCTATTATATTAATTATTACCTTATTGGAAGTTGTTGGCAATATTGAAAAAATAAGATGAATGCACGGATCGAGTGTTTTATGTTCCCTATTTTTTTTTAATTAGTTATGATTTATAATTTATTTTTATCTCTATTCATTCATGGAGTCCTTCAGTGTTACCTTGGGATTAGTTTATATCTAATTTTCTTGTTGATCACTTTTAGTTGATTTTATTATTGGATCTTGGTTGGGTGGTGTATAATGATTAAGTTATAAATTAGGATTTTTATCTTGATTTTCATGGAGTTTACCCTTAATTGTGTTTTGAACTTTGTTTTTGTATGTTATTTTTTTTTATGTCCTTTGGTTTGAAATACAACTTGATCAAAACTTCCTCCTTGACCATGTTTTCCAAACCACCATCTAGCTAATGGTTGGGGTGGTAAGGGCCACCAACGGTTGGGCTCATAGGGCTGTTTGGGAAGGTTTGTCCATTATGGTTATGTTACTCCATTCCTTGATGAATTCATGGATAGGTATGATGTGAATGGTAATGTTTTAATACATGTTATTTAATTCCTTCTTAGCATTGATGTATATTATTTCCTTATATCATGACTAGTGGATAGAGTTATAATATCTTCCTTTGGATTCCAGATTAGTTATATTTGAATCTTGTCATGATAACCTTGTTTATGGTTAGGGAACCTTCAAAATTAAGAATTTGAAGCTTATTTTTTTGATTATGATGTAATATGTTGGAGTTCACATATATTTTTGAATTCAATCTTTAGATGCACTTGGGTTTAATCTTGGATTGTTAAGCGTATATTCCTTGCTAATGCTATAATGTTGCACCATATTGTTATTAATGTTGAATATTTATTATGTTACTAAATGGTTAACAATTCTTGTTGAAATAACTTGAAATTGGTTTGACACACTTAGTGTAATGATATTTCATTGTACAATTTTGTAGAATCTCTTTATTTTCTCTTGATATAAACTAGCATGGTAACTTGAGTATTTATTGCTTAATATAAGAATTACCTATGTGGCATTAGGCATATTTGATTTTTCTAGATTATATTAGTAGCAAGCTAGAATCTTAATTTAAATGATGGTTGTTGAGAGATATCAAATTATTTCCATTGGGATATATATTTATATTTATATGTTTATGATCCATTTTCCTTTATATACGTTATAACTAATCCTATGTTAGAAAGAGTGAATGATGTTATGCATGCCTCTGTATGACATGTATTCTTTATGAAGATATTGTAAAACTTATATATACTCTCTTGACATAAACAATTGTGATAATGTTGATGTAGAGATTGCTTAGGTAAATGAATTTCATGTATTTGGTAATTTAGCATGATTGAGTATGCTTAATTGGATTAATAGCAAGTTATAATCTCAATTAAGTGTTGTCATTGTAGGGTTCCCTAAGAAATTCCTTAGATATATTTATACATGTTTATGTCTCATTCTTGTCATTTACATTGGAATAATCCCTATGTTAACATGAGAATATTGAATTAATCCATAGTTGGTCTTCAAATTTTGTATGGAATATAGAGACTCATATAAGATCCATCTTGTTTATGTGTGTGTGTGTGTGAACAAGTTTACATGGGTCGATTAGTTTGTTAAGACTACCTATCATGAGATTATGTACATTATAATGTTTGTTCAAATTGTTAGATTGGATAAAGAATGTAATATTAAACTATCCACAATGTGAATTAAATAGAAATGTTATATGGAAACTTTCCATGACTATATACTTATACGCATGAATGTGACTAAATGTATATGTTGGATATCATTCTATTGAATATTTATAGATATTGTTATCTTTTATTGGATGAAAATTTCTTAGTAGGGAATTATTATTGGTATGACATTTAATGTGTACTTAAATTCATATAGAGTCTTAATGTTTATGATTTTAATAAAATTCTTCATGATGGAACTTGTTGTAGGCTTGACCAAACCATATTGGTATTTATGAAAAATGTCGTACTTTACTATTCTTGGATGTAATTAAAAACCTTATGCTTGTATGTTTACCTTGTAATTATTCTTGTGAAAAATACAATTACCAAATCATGTTGAATATAGTTAATATGTTGTTTATGAAAATTGGGAATAATCCCTTGCCAAAATCAGTTGTAGGAGAAATGATGACTCAACTATTATTGTTGTAATAAATTCTTGAATACATATGTGACTTGAATTACTCATGTAAGTGTATAAGTGGAATGGATAATATGCCTTATTTACATGAAATCCTTGGTAAACTAAGCATGATTTATGTTATGAAAATATTATTGAGCTATAATTTACATTGGTGGCATTGGCTTCCATTTTAATTGTGGTATGGTACTGGCTATTTGCCAATTTGGGATCATTTATATTGATTCTATGAATGGCTACCACTATGTTATTATTAGATTGATAATGAATTAACCCTTTTGTATCTTCGATCATTTATGTTAGATTGTGGAATGTATGCTTGTAATTTGATTGAAAACTCTTCTAAAAATGAAATCGAGTAGGGTGTTTTAATTAGACCTAGAATAAATTTCTTGTATCTAAATTGATGTTGGTTGTTATTTGTCAGCATGATGTTAGTCACCTGATTGCTAGTTAAGACAACTTGCATTTGTTATCTTACCACGGACTAATTGATACCTAATGGTGTCATATAAGGTTCATTTTATCTATTTGGATTGCATGTACGTAAGTACGCTATGCTATTATTACTTGCTTCAATGAGTGAGTTTTGGGCCCATTACACATCCAAAGTGTATTCTAATATACAAATTCAAAAAATTTGTCTTGTTTCATTTTAATGAAGTCTCTGTATTTTCATGACATTGTCATCATTATACATGAAAAATGAGTATACATCTACACCCATGAGTCCAACCCTTATTTAATTTACATAAAAATTATGGAGAATAACTTGAACTAAATTAGTCTTGTGACCCACTCAGAACCTACATGACCCCTAGATTACCCCAAAATAGTCTTGTGTCTATGGGTGTGGCCCTCAACTAAGTTAATATGGTAATGTTTGACCCCCTCTTATTTTTAGTTTTTTAAGTCTTTAACCATTGCACAACAAACCCAATGAAGGCCCTATTTCCTTCTTAGTTGTGATTTAGGTGAGTGCATAAAGGCATGTTCCTTATGTGAATTGATGTTAACATAATTGAGTGTTTAAATGTTGAGTGCAAAAGAAGTTATCATATGCTTATACTTGTTTATAAGAAAATCCCTAATAAAATTTACACAATAACTTCATAATGAATTATGTAAATATTCACACTAAATCATCTTATACATAATCTATGGGAATGCCCCTAGATGTTATGTTATATTTTACCCTTGGGTTTAAGTGAACTGGTGGTGCCTTTATATTTTAAGGGGCTTAATATCTACCCCTCATAAGCAACCATGTTTCTTATTGCATTTTAGTTGGATTAATAAATATTGTCAAGTCTTATAAGAAATATATGGTACCATAGTTATACAAATGACAAGGGTGAGCATGGTTTCATTCAACTTCCAAAATGTCAATAATTTTATTAGTCACTCTACATTTGACCCTTGTAGCTGATGTTGAACTGTAATGGATTGTGGCTATGCCTATTGTATTGTAATATGACTAAATAGGTAAGATTCAGTAGTATCTAAGATCTCAAAAAGGTCTAGATCATGATTTTTTCATAAATAAACACCAATGCTCATTCCCTACTTTTTATGCATTTATGAGTGAGATGAGAAGATGTGATCAATCCAAGGGGTCTCATCTGCTAGATGATGAACACATGTTTCATCTAAACTTAGTTAAGATGAAAATTCCACATGAAAGAGAATTAATTAAGTTTGAACATAGAGGTATATTTTTTTCAAAGGTATTGAATGGAATAATATTGTGCATGCCCTTGTATATATAGCTTTTCTCATGTGATTCTACCTAAAACCTTGTTTTAAATTTGTTGATTTATATGTGTGCCATTATACCTTATAAACTGAATGTAATTTATCTAAAATTATTTCTTTACCTATCATATGCATTATTTTAGATGATGGGATTCATTGATGTGATATGTCATATTTTTCCTAGTCAAGTTTATGTTGTTATTAATTAATTTAACCTAGCCCTTGATCTATTTTTGGTAAAAACAAAATCTCTCAAGTGTGTCATCATTAACATATTTTTAATGATCATTATTTGTACTTACCTTATATTTTATCTGTCCTAATCTCATTCTTATACTTAGTTGGTGATATACTTCCCCATATATATGTAAAGTGTGTTCCTTATGTGATAAATTACTCACTTTGTCACACCATGTGACTACAAATATATATTTTGGTTCCACTAACCTAATATTTAGAGATCACACTCCTTATATACTACAAAAATTCAATAAAAATAAACAAAAATATATTAAAAAAAACCTAAACTGAATTGTGCTACTCAGCACCCACTCTTGATATTTTTATTAGATCAACTAGAGATTATTGGTAGTAAGGACTACTCCTATAACCATTTACACACCTAAGAGGATTTTTTCTCTATAAATCCCTTATAAAAATTGTTCCTTGCTTAAATATTTCATGAATAATGTGCGGTCCTTTTCATGTAATGTGAAACTTACCTAGAAATAGTTTAAATCTTCTATCATATAATAACACTACCTATTTTGGATGAAACTCTTTTGTTCTGAAATTAAAATCATGCTATGATTTTTTAATTTGTTTAGTGAACTATTAGGTCCATTATTTTAAATAATTATTTTATTCTAATTGATTTAGATCCATTGGTCTTGCCTATAGAGAGTCATAATAACCTAGTGACATGACCATTGCATTTCACATACTAGGGACAAAGTATTCTATGGGAATTACTACTTCATGTCCATAGAACATATTAAATTAAGTGAAACCTATGGTTTTATTTTATTTTTCTTGTATTCCCGTAGTATTTTAGGGATATGGTCCTCACAATCATATATTTATACATTACATATATTTGTGAGTATCTTGCAAAGGAATTTATTTTATGCTTCCACTTATACATATTTTTGTGGGTGATATGTTGTTATTTTTATGGTGTGAGATTATAGTATCCTATATGAAAGTAATAATGGTATTATTGATTAAATGTGTTCCTCTGTAAATAACTATCTTGATTGGATACCAAAATATGTCTATAATATTTTCATAGAGAAACTTGGTTGATTCCTTACCATTACATCTTTTTATCTCAACAACTTCAACCCATTTAATAAAATAGTTTATTATGGTGAATATGTGTCTTACCTAACTAAATTTGTTGGGTGCATTTATTGGTCCAACAAAATTCAAACCTCATTTTTTAAATGGTTGATCAACTAGCATGGTTTTTATGGCATTTCATCTCTTTGATTTGGTTTTCCCATTAGTTGATGTATATCATAGATTTTATCTTCCCAGTGTTCATCCTAAAATATAGTAGGACCCCATAGATTACTTTGTAGAAACATTCTAGTAGTTTATTCTCCTACAAAATGTTCATCTATGATTACTTGATGTGCCTTTAATAATATGAGGTTGTTCATATTCCAAATATACTATGTGTAGTACTTCATCTTTGTAAAAAAATAGGAATACATTCATAATTATTAATGAAATGGATCATATGATAAACTAGTTTTTTCCCTTCTTACATAGTTCATAGGAAATATTCCATGCTCTAGGAAATTTTCCATGTCTTCTAAATTTTTGGGAATGGTAGAGACTTGAAATAGATGTGCATCAAGTAATTCATCTTGAAATTATTTAAGTTCCTCTCCATTATGTATTATTCTCAAATAGTATATCCTCACATTTTCTATTCTATGGTTGGCATTCATTCTGACCTTAAGCTCTTAAAATAGCATGACCCACCTAGATATCTAAGTCCTAACATGGGATTATTTACTAGATATTCTAGAGCCTAGTGATTAGAAAAACTCAAATAGTGTTGCTAGAAGATAATGCCTAAACTTATGAAATGTGAACACTAGTGATGATGGTTCCCTTTCCATAGTTTTATGATTATTATATATGGATGAGAGTTTATGAATTACAAAGTGAAGGGGATGGTCCAATATTTCATCTCATAGCTATGTGAGAATAGATCCTACGATTTTTTTAAGCACCAACATGAACTTGAAATGGTTTGTTCCAATCAGGAAATAAAAAATTAGAGTTTTTAGAAATCTCTAATATAAATCCAAAAACATTTTTTGACATTCCTTAGTTCATTCAAACTTGGTATCTTTAAACAATAAATTTTACAAAGGAGTACATATAGCTATGTAGATTTTTTTGAATTTTTTGTAATGTCATGTATGACACAAGAATGATCACAACTTAATAATTTTTTTAGGAGGTGGCATGCCTACAAGAACATTTATTTTATCTTTATCCACCAAAATCCCATTGTTGAATATTATATTCTAAAACAAAACACAAAAAGGTGTGACAAAAAAGAACTTATTTGCATTTGGCATAATGCATATAGCTCAACATTGTTCCAACATCAACCTTAACTTGGATAGATGATTTTTAAATAAATAAGAGATAGCCCAATCATATAAGTAAAATTCTAAGAAATCATGAATGAATTATTTTAAATGTAGTGACCACATTACTATAAAGACAATATGGGAGCTATAAAACCCAAAAAAAATTACCTTATATGCAAAAACAACCCATTCTATTGAAATTTTGGTTTTAGATTGCTCTTTTATTATGATTGGTATCTAATTATAGCCATTGAACCCATCTTTAAATGAGTACACTTCATGTCCTAAAAATAACTCCAATATGCCATATATAAATACAATTGGAAACAAAACATTAATACAGATATCATTTAGTGTATGATAATCCACACATACGATTGATTTATCTAAAAATATTAGGTTAAACAAACATTGGGATAACTTCCCTACTTTTTCCATTGGATATATAATTATTATGTCTTACACATGATCTAGTTCAAATTTTAAATTCAATTTTATGTTTGGATTTAAAATTTATAGGCACCTCTTCATGGGCCTTGTACACTCTTTTATCTCTATGAACATCTTACCTAGGGAAGGGTATACTCCTTTTAGTTTTTTTCATTTCATTTGAAATACATCATGGTAATCTTGTAAGAGGTGTAATCAAGAAAAAACTTCAATATGTGTAAAATAGTCACCAAACATCACAATTTTATCATAGGCATTATTCAAATATTCACTGCCAAATTATTTAATATATTCTAATACATTTTTTGGAGTCACTTGGAATGGATTCTTGCACCATTATTTTCTCTTCTCACTATTTAATATGTAGATTTCATAGCCATTTAAATTATGTTTGTTATATGAATTTGGATTTGGGTTCCTCTACTTTTTGTTCTAAATAAAACAATCCTTTAAAATATAGGTCCTCATCATGGTCATCAAATTCCACCTATCCATTCTCCTCCATGATTAGATTACAAAGTTATATCATAAGTTATTAGCTATATTTATTTTCCTTATATCTTTTGAGAGTTGTGTTCAAGTGCTTAGTTGATTCCTTTTTTGAAGTGAAGTGTAGTATACTGCTAATATCTTCTACCTAGCCATGACACAAGAAGATATTGATCTTTTTTACATATTGGTGTACCACTACGTTCTCAACCAAAAAGATAAACATCTGAACAAAATCTTTTTTAACCTCCAAATTATTATTAGTGTCTTTTTGTGCTCTTAGTGCATGTACCACACTATTAGGATCACAACCAATGTATATATCAATACATGTAGCCAATATTTGGGTTCTATATCAATTTTATGCCACACATATACACACTTATAGATGTGATTCTCTAGATGATTCCCTCATTAAAAAAATAGCTAGTGTTCATAGATGGTAGGTTTTATTTGAAATCTTTTTAGAAGCAATTTTCAAGCCTCATCCCATTTCAAATTGTTTTTATATGAATTTACAAAAAGAAACATTTTAGTCCCTTTTCATTCATAGTTTAGTGCATTCACCCTATGTTCTATATTAATTACATGTTTTTCTATCCTAAGGATGAATGGATCCAATTTGTCAATTATAAAATATTGAGGTGGTTGGCACTTTATATATAAAAAAACCATGTACATCAGACGCACCTCATGATCTCCTCTTACTGAATTCAACATATGAGTTTCTAAATAACCATTTAATGATGACATTTTATCTTAACGTATAATTCCTTATTTAATTAAATTAGTATAGTACATAATAAATCGACTTCAGATCTAGTTTTATATCACACATATGGTAATTTAAATTATTCTATTTATAATGTTGGAAGTAGTTCCTTTATTATCAAACTTATATAAAATATATATTCATTTTTTTGTTATTGTTATTGAGGATCTTTTTTTCATGGAAATTTTTATATTCTCCAACTCATATTATATTGGGATTGGATTTTGTGGCCAATTTGAACGATATACTTCCCTAGAGATAGAGGGTGAATCTAAATCTTTTGTTAAAGTATAGGGCTTTTTCTCATGTTTATTTAGGGTAATATTGATAATGTTATACCCTTAGTGTACCTATAGCTAATTTTGAACTATATTAATGTTCATCTAACCATCATAAGCCCATTTCCCACGAATCAATCAAGGGTAGTGTTATGTGTTAGTATTCATATCAATTAATTAAATATATCCTCATAGGCTCAGTTCTATAACTATAATCTCCAAATCCTTTAATTGACCAATATGTTCTATTAGCCAATATGTTCTACCCTCCCATAGTCTATGTGGCTTAACAATATTGGACTATAGTTGAGATTTCATTTGCCAAGATCTTCCCATGTAGATTGATGGATCATATTAACTTTACTTAAAAAGTCAAAAACAATATTTGGTACTTCATATCTTACGAATTTAATTTACATACAAGATTCAACATCTAATGGATTATTATTTTTCACACAATATTAATTTTTAGTGCACTCTAAACCACTATATGCACACTCTAATTAGTTATTTAGAATGTTTGTAATATTTTTCAATATGTTTTTATCTTTAAATTACATAGGAGATAGATAATATTATGTAAAGTAGTAAAAAATCCATCATTTATCATTATTATCACAATTTTCCTATATGTTTGTGTATCAATATCTATATTATTACATTCCAATCTAGCCTAATGTTGAATGTTTTATAGAACCTAAGTTTCTTGGTACATCAAAACCATTTCTATCATAGGCTCGGGATACTTATCTTATTTTACCTTTATAATTATTTAGTCATTTGGAATCTTTAAGGGAATTAATACGTATTATGCATGTTGATGTCACATGACTTCTTATAAAAATTTGTGATCATTGGGGTGTGAATTGATCAAATTTGCATTTCACACAGGCTTCTCTTTCCTTTGATTTTCCCAAGTTGGATAGTATTTAGTGTGGTGTTATTCTGAAACTCTACAATATACACAACACACTCTACTTTTCATAGTAGTGGGTAAATTTTATAAAAAATAATTTTACTCCATACATAAATAACATAAAATTTGTGGATGCCCTGGTCGTTCATCCTGTCTATGATTTCCTCCTTGATATCCCCCTCTGTAGCCTCCTTTATGACTTCCTTATCTTGTTTTTTAAGTACATATTAAATGGTATCAACCACCATATTAACCTTGAATTTGAGGATAACCTAAACCATGTTACTATTTTCCATCATATCCCCTTACATTTTTTAAGGAGAATATGGTGTCCACCCTGATGGTTGTTATTGAGGTGACATAGAGTTTACTGGTTATTGGAATTGTGCAAATGAGAGAGTCTATTCCACTTGGTACTAAGGAGAATATGGATCTTATAGTATCTAAATTTTGATTTATTATTGTTGATACTTAGAAAAATCTTCATCTCACAAGTCATTTCTATGTATAGGTTTGGGATTCTTGGATTCACAAAAGGAATATATTGTGTTACAACTAAAAATGCATTCTTGATGATGCCTTCCTAAAATTATTAGAGTGTTTAGTAATTATTTTCATAATTGTTGTGTGAATTTAATAATTTCTAGTAAATATTCAAAGGTTTTTTAATTTAATGTTGTAATAAATGACATTTTATATTAGCATGCCTTATTACATCACATATTTTTGCCGTAACTTTTGATCACTCATTTTTATAGTGAAACTCTTTTCCAAATTTCATACACCAAAGGAATAGATTTGGCATGTTACTTTAATTTATCTCTTTAATATTTTGTATCATAATGTCAGTCTTTTCATTCATCATCATAGTGGTATGTGTACTTTCTCCACAATCATCTATTTTTCCACATGAAGTGCAACTACCTGAGCATTGACCTTATTATCAAATTACATATGAACAATGCCATGACTAATTTTGAGGTCATAGGAATAATAAAAATATTGTATATTGTATATTTATAGTATAAATATAAATATACCATATTCATTAAATTATAAATTATTAGATCCTAATCCCACATTGAGTCACCTAATTTCTATCAAATATCTTTCATCTATTCAATAATTTGAATCACACACTTTGTTACTTTAAATTAACATATAAATTTGTCTTTTACATCACTAAATATCATTTTATATGAATATTTTTTGTATATAAACTCCATATCTTGTCTTATTAAATATCCTATGATCTTAAACTTATTCATATCATTTGTAGTTATATTTTTTATTTTCCATTTCATCTCACAAGTTATAACATAGTACTTGGGTTTGGTACACCTATCATATGATGTAAATGTGACAAAAATTCTTAGATTAAAATCCATTTTTGTAGTGGTAGCACTTGTAACTAGTGGTAGTGGTTGTGGATTTTACTTAGGCAATGTTTAAAGATTTTGTGAAATTTTAAATCCTAGCTCAATCAATTTTTTCTTATCCATAAATTTCTTAGTATATGCACTATACTTCCAAAACTTATATATAAAATAATAAAACTTGGTGTTATCTCTACTTAAATATTCACTTTTTCTTATTTATAATGATAAAATAGGCACATGGGATGTGTACCCTTGAAGTAATTAATCCATTGCTCTAAATTTTTCTACAGTAAAACTTGAACCTGATTTAATCATGTAACTTAGCATAAATTATTCAAAATAATACTCATTCTCTTATCCCAAAAAAATCCTCCCTTATAGATATGATCTAAAATTACCTTATAATAAATCTACTCATTCCTCTTGCATATTTCCACTTTCTTCCATTTTTTTAGTATCTTTATCTATCCATTCACTCTCATTTGTGACTTATTTTCTCTAAGTCCCTATACTTTCCTTATCCTCATATTCTATATCTTATTTTAATCTCCTATGAGATCCCATTTACTCACTATATTATACATTATTTAATCTACTTATACTCAAAAATAGATTAGGATTATTATTTTTATTCCATTTTATTTGATGTCATAGGTCTCACTCTAACCCCACAATTCACTTATCACTCTACTTCTTTATGTCCTCCATATTATAGATATAGGTTAAAGCTTCCATTATTAGTTACTCATAATTCACTTCATTACAACACACATAATTATAACCCCTAAATTGAATACCCATTTTTGTTATGATTGTTGATGTAGAGGAACCTGGGAAAAGTCTCAAAATCAACATCTCCTACCTCTATGCTTGACAATGATCTCAATAAGTGCTTCACTTTGTTTATAAACCTCTTTTTATACCAATAGTTTTTTATATTATTTAGATTTGGTAAAAATTTATTAGTATCACTACTAAAAAAAAATCTTTTAAGTCACACTCTACTATCATTATACTAGGCATTAACCTCTCTTGTCATCTTATAACTCCATCTCACTCATTTTATTCATTACCTTCCTTTATCTCATTCACTATTTTTTCACTATACAATATTCTTAGGTTTCAAGTACAAAATATTATTATTAGTTACAAGTATTAAATATACATTCATGGATGGTATTTTATTATTATATCACACTTACCTTAATCTCTTTCAATTGATCAATCACCCTTCAATACCCATTTACACAGACAAATCTCATAATGACACCACTAGGTCTATAGCCTTTCTTTCCACAATTTCTCTCCATTTTCATAATATATCAACCTTCCTAAATATATGAGACTAATTTTCACCACCCCTATCTCTTTTCAATCTTCCATAAACTTTTAAGGTGTGAATCTAAGTTTAGGTTGTACTTCCTTTGTACATCTCTGCCCAATCATGCTTATTAGGTCTCTACACTCTTGTTTAGGCCTCGAATTAGTAATATATAGTTCAAAACAATTTCTTCTCTTTCCACATGTCAAAATATGTAATATTACAAAGTTTCACACGTTTTCACTAGTTAAAACTCATTTTATGGGGTTTTGGGTTTTGAAACCCTCATTGACTACGTCTATAGTCTGAGAGCCTTCAAAAATCAATATATTTATTTATAGGTCCCTTACTAAGAAACTAAGGCCACCTATAGGTATTTTTTAACATTATAAATATCTTCTAAAAGGTTATAACCATTGATCAACCTTAATTTTCTTAAACTAAATAAAACTCATAACTTTGTACCCTCTTTACAAGATTGTGTAAGAATATTTAAGGTTTAAGATTTAATTATTTATTTCTAGACCATTCCACACCAAATAAGACCTATATAAGGCATATAATATCCCTTTTCACCTTTAAAAACACTTTATAAAACATTCATCAATATTTTTCTACTTAAAATAATGCAAGAAACAACATACTATATTCTTTGGTTTGACTAAATAAGGGTTTCAACTAACATTTCAAATGGTTTCTTACCTTCATATGGTTAATAAAAATATTAATATTTCATATATATATATATATATATATATATATATATATATATATATATATGTCATGACCTCATAAACATCAAATAAATTCATTTTGTCAAACGTTTGCCTTATTTCATTACACATAGACTATGTGAAAATAGGGATCTTTGGGCAAATAGGGTTTAATCTTCAAATTTGATGAGTATTATATCATTACCATAAAATATGCATTAAATCAGATAATTTACCTTATTCTCAAGGATTTACTTGTCAACAAACTATCGTCTCTAACATTCATATCTTTTATACTTCGGTAAATAGTAAACTTGCCTCCATACCTTTTAACTATCATAATTGTATATAGGGTCTTAAGACAGAGTGGTCTCTCCTAAATTTACCTACTCCAAATTAGTCTACTTGATAACTAAAATATCTATAAAATATTAATTAAATCTAGGGTTAACATAATATAGGGTACCTTCCTTCATAATCCCCAATAAAGTGATTACCTTCTTCTTCTCCTTTGACTGTAAATCTATCCTTTTTTTATTATCACCTATAGCAAACCATCAACCTAGAACTTCACACAAGTATTCACACAATCATGGCCTCAGGAAATCCAATGAAATTTTTTAAACAATAATACTTTATATGATTATCAAATTAGAGTAAAATGCCATCAAAACAATTTTCTTTATTCATATGAATCAATCTTCATTATAAGTATAATCCATGAAAAGACTTGATCACCTTCTTAAGAGGTTTTTAACATCTTCTCTACATTTATCCCTAACTCTCCTTCTCAAATTTCTCTCTCACATCTCCTCTCTCACATTCTCATACTCTACACAACCCCCTATAACTTTCTTTAATCCAACATTAACTTTGGTGGTTAGGTAGTTACATAAAAACTTCTTTACAATAACTAACTCAACATATGAGGGGTGATTACATTAGTCAACTTGACTCTCTGATTATTGTTCATTTTAATTCCTTAACATGAAAATTTTTCAAACCTTATTTTCATGACGTTATTGGACCCATTGAACCAAACTTATTCACCTAACCACTTCAAATAATCCTTAATATTCTCCTTGGTTTAGTTCACATATTTGAATTTTTAAATTCATATTTTTGGAGGGAAAACTCCTAGCCCATATAAAACACACCTTGATGACTCTACATGAATTATAAGAAAACTTAGAGACACTATAAGATCCTTAAAACTCAATTATACCCCAAACTTGATCATTTATGACTCTTTAACTAGAATATTATTCTTTAAGACTAAAATAGGATTTGATGGTTATATTCTCCTGCATCATACTCCCAAGGAGGGATAAAAATTTAGTGTTATATTTTTAATACTTTCAAATTAATTATTTGAGATTCTATTATGATTAGTTGATTCATGCTCCTCCTTTATTTCTCCTTCTCTTCTTGTACTTCTTCATCTTCACTTTGTCTAGTATTCTTGTCAATGCATCCTCTATCTCTATGAAATGTACCAACTATTATAGATTTTTTTATACATGTTCCATATTTTACAAGTCTATTTTTCCTTCATCATCCTTAGCTTCAACGTAATGGTTCTTACTATTCTTTCTTATTCTTTCCCTATGACCTTATTATTCATTGTTCTCACTTGATGCTTGCTTCTTTAGTAGTTTTGGCTCCTTAACATTGTTGACTCCTTTTTTGTAATCTAATGATCTCATAGTCATGAAACCCTCCATCAATTACTTAATTATACTCTCTTTTTATACCTCTTATTCACACTTATTAAGTTTTTGACGTGGCTTTACACAACTTTTTTTATCTTGCAAGGACCTTCTCTCAACCAATCCATCTTCAATATGGTTCAAGGTTATTTGAGATATTCTTGAATTTACATATATATGTATATAAAAGTTTAACTCACATGTAGATTGAAAAATTAAATAATTTACCTTTTTGAATTGTTCATGATCCCTTTGATTGTTTTATAGTGTGTTTTCTTATGTCTTTACTTGAATAATTCATTTCTCCTCTTATTTTACTTCACTTATTTTTATCCAATTTGATGGACTAAGAATATTTTCTAACATTTCTATTTCTTATTTTAATTTGATAGAATACACCTCTTCAGAACCTTAATCAAATATTGGTTCATAATATTCTTCACCATCTTGGGTATTTCGATTCTTGACATATTCTTAGAATACCTCAATCATTAGAGTCAAATAAATATTCTTCTATTGCACACCATGTTTGTCAAGCACTCTTTGAGGTGCTTCATCTTCTCTTGGACCTTCGATAATCTCATTAATCAATGTTATTATTTATATGTAAAAAAATTCTTCATTATTAGAATAAACTTCATATCAGTCATCATAAATAACATTATACATCAAACCTTAAGCCCAATTGTCTTCTTCATACTCATCCTCTTGCTTACACAACTACACATTCAACTATTTGGCTTGGTTTAATTACACCATCTCTCTTATTTTCTTAGTAGACTTACAATCTTCCTCTATCTCTATGATTTATTAGAGTGTACCTTGAAGACTCTTTTTATGCACCCATTTCATATTATTCTAAATCTATTTTTTGCCTTGTACATACTTGGATTGGTATTTGCTTCTCGTTTCATCTTCTTCATGCTTCTTGCCTTGGTACCCTATCATGCCAACTTTATATATTCTTCCCTTTATTATTTGCTTCCAAATTTGTTCTTTTTTTAAATTTATGTTATTTACTTGATTTACATCTTACTTTAGGTCTTATTTTTTCACCTTTATAGCTAATTTCTTGAGCCACTCAGGCCAAATATAACTGTGCTTTTATGTTCTCCTTGAGGACTGCACTTTGATCTTTACTTTTCTAATCTACATTTTAGTTCCTTATTCTTAATATATAATCATATTCAATTCTCAAACATTAATTAACCTCCATACATGACTTTTGTATTTTCATTTCTTCATTATTATCTTCATGGTTTTCTATCTCCCTTGATTCAATTACAATACTTGAAAAGGCATTATAGTACTCCTATTCTATTTCATCTTCAACATATTGAATGCCTTCCATCTCCATCACTTTGTTTTCTAAAACAAGTTCTATTTTTTTATCTTCTCTTTTTTTCTTGATGTGTTATGTACTATACCTATCCTTTACAAGCTTTAAGGCCTTATGATTTGCCTTCATGAAACTCATCTTCATACATGCATACACAAACTAAATAAAAACATTATAAAATAAAATGAAAGACCACATAGTCTCTAAAAATATCTCTTACATAAACATTCTCCACCTTTCCTTCTTGTCTTCTCTCTCAAATTATAATATTAACATTTCTCTCTCCTTGTTCTCCTCAATGATAACTCTTTTCTCAACCTCTTTGTTATGTTTCTCTATTTTCAACTTCTCATTCATTATGTCTCTATGGGATACACTCTCTTTCTTTTTCTAATTTCTAAAGACACTCATCTTTTTCCTTCTCTATTTCACAAGTAGATGAAGTGGCCACTTCACTATCTTCTTTACTTTGAGTCCAATCCATTGGTTTCCTTGACTTTTCATCAGCTTCACCATAATCTCTATCTTCTCTAAACTCTACCCTAACTCTCTTCTCATATCTTCCACTTATTTTTCTACATCCATCTTCTCATTTATTTTTCACTTTCTAGGCCTTGTATAGAATTATCACTAGAAATCTTACCAACTTACCTTTTATATCACTCTTGTACATTCTTTCTATCTCTCTAGTCCTTATATAGGACCTCTTTTTATCCTATTGACTCTCTCTTGGAGTCTATTCCATCTTTCTCTTGCTTGAGATTCAATACTCTCTTCAACCTATCTTATCTAGTCATCTCTTAACTAGCTTCTAGTCCATATCATTATAATTTGGGGATTTTGTTCCTCTTTTGATCAATTCTTAAATTTATCTATACTGACCTCAATAGGTCAGACTTGAAACATAATCATTCTCCCATAATTTTTTGTAATGTTATCTCATGCATACCTCATAACAAATTCAACCTCTCTCAAATTAACAAGCTTTAAGAAATCAAAACAAAATGAAGCCTCTAGTACCAAATGATGTATATGTACTTTAAAAAATTATCAAAATCAACATCTCCTACCTTTGTGCTTGACAATGATCTCAATATGTGATTTACATTGTTTATAAACATGTTTTTATACCAATAGTCTTTGATATTATTTAGGTTTGTTAACTTTATTAGTATCCTTATTAAAAAATAATCTTTTAATTCACTCTCTAATATATTTATACTAGGAATTCACCTCTCTTATCATCTTATAAGTCCATTTCACTTATTTGATTCATTACATTCCTTTTATCTCATTCTCTATCTTTTCACTAAGCAATCTTCTTAGGTTTCAAGTACCAAATCATTTTATTAGTTCTAAGGATTCAATATACTTTCATGGATGGTATTATATGATTATATAAATCTTACCTTAATCTCTATCAAGTTCTCAATTACCCTTCAACACTCATTTTCACATATAAAGCTCATAATGACACCACCTAGCTTATAGCCTTTTTTTTCAAAAATTTATTTTTTTTCCTATAATTTATAAACATTCATAAGGATATGATACAAATTTAAACCACCATATATCTCCTTAAAACCTTCCATAAAGTTTCAAGGTTTGACTCTAATTTTAGGTTGTACTTTCTTTATACATATCTAGCTAATTAGGCCTATTAAGCCTTTACAATCTTGTTCAAGCCTCTGATCGATACTCTAAAATGATTTAGAAATAAAAAAAACTTTATTATATTTCTACATGTCAAAATAGGTAATTATACACATTGAAAAAAAAAATTAACCTATTAGAACTCATTTTATGGGGTTTATGGTTTTGAAACCCTAGTTAACTACTTGTATAGGCTAAGAGCCTTCCAAAATAAATATCTTTAATTATAGGTCACTTAATAAGAACCTAAGGACACATAAAATTATTTTTTAACATTATAAAGCTCTTAAAATAGGTTATAACCATTGATCAACCTTAATTTTCTTAAACTGAGCAAAACTCAAAACATTGTACGCTCTTTATAAGACTATGTAAGAATCTATAACATTTAAGATTCAATTATTTAGTTATATACCATTACACATACAATAAGACATATATAAGGTTTTTATTACCATTTTTAACCTTTCCAAATACTTTATAAAACATTCATCAATCGTTTTATACTCAAAACAATGTCAGACATAGCATATTGTGTTCTGTAGTTTGACTGAATAATGGTTTCATGAGTTTTGTTAAAATTTAAAATGGTTTCCTACCTTCATATGGTTATTAAAAATACTAATATTTATTTTATACATGTAAATAATTCATAAAAATCAAATCCATTCATTTGGTCAAATGTTTTCATTCTTTCACTACACATAAACTATGTGAAAATAAGGGTCTTTAGGCAAACAGGGTTTAATCTTCAAATTTGTTGAGTATTATATTATTAAAATAAAATATACAATAAATAAAATAATATAACTTATTATAAATAATTTAATTTTAAATATACTATCATATATAATGTTCATATCTTTCATACTTCAAGAAATAGTAAACTTGCCTTCATACCTTTTAATTATCATAAGTGTATACAAGGTCTTAAGACGGATTGGTCTTCCTTGAGTTTCCCTAATCCACATTAATATATTTAATAAAAAAAAAGGTATATAATATCTTAATTAAATATATTATTATCATACTATATGGTACCTTCCTTCACAATCCCCAACCTTCTTTTCCTTTGACTGTAACTCTATCATTTCTTGATTATCACCAATAGTCAACCATCAAACTATAAATTCACACAAGTATTCACATAATCATGGACTCAAGGGAATAAAATTACAATTTTTAAACAATAATAGTTTATATTATTATCAAAGGAAAGTGAAATTCCATCAAAACACTTTTATTTATTCATATTAATCAACCATCATTACAAGTACAATCCATGAAAGGACTTGATCACCTTCTTGAGAGTTTTTAATCATATTATTTACTTTTATCCATAAATATGCTTATAAAATATCTCTCTCACATTCTCATACTCTACACAAACCCTTAAATTTTTATTTAATTGAACTTCAATTTTGGTGGTTTGGTAGTTACATCAAAACTTCCTTGTAATAACTAACTCAACGTATGAGGGGTGATTACATTAGTCAACTTGACTCTTTGATTGTTGTTCATTTTAATTAGTTAACATGAAATGTGTTAAAACATTCTTTAAATTAATTTATTGGAGAAATTTAATGAAATTTAATCATCTAACCATTTCAAATCATGCTTAATATTTTCTTTAGTTTAGTTCACATATTTGAATTTTTAATTTCACAATTTTGGAGGGAAAATTCCTAGCACTTATAAAACACACTTTGATGACTCTAAATGACTTATATTACAACATAGTAACCATAGAGGATCCTTAAAACTCACTTATACCCAAAGATTTATCACATATGACTCTTTAACTAGAATACGAGTCTTTAAGACTAAAATTGGCTTTGATGGCTATATGCTCTTACATCCATTCGGCACCATGACCTTCTCTACAACCAAAGTTTTGAAAAGAGTAGGTAGTTGTTGTAAAAAATTTCCTCTAATACTTATCACAAATAGGTACTGTGTATCCTCAAATTCTATATATCCTTGTACAACAAATTCATTCATGTATCATTCAATGGTAGTTTTTACCTAATGGTCTATTTGATGAGTCTAATCAATATCAAATTTCCATAGGTTCTCTACTCTCTCTTTTATCCATACTAAGAACATTATTTTTCTTGGATGAAAATAATATTATTTGAGTCTCTATAACCATGCAAATATTAGTTCATGAATTCACACAATAAATTTCCATATATTTAATTATATATATTCCCATGAATAAATTATTGCGCATAAATTCTTAATATTTTTTTCTTCATTTTTGAAATTATGAATTTGTTTATCGAGGAATCATTACATGTCTCTTTATCCTAGTATCCATCACAACATGTTTTAATGTTACACACCTACCACATCATTTTTATAAGAGGTTCCTATAAAAACCATCAAAAAATGTTAATAATGTATTTCCTTAGGAAACATAATACAAAAAAGAAAAGGAAAACTCATACAAAAACTTTACATTAATCCAATCAAGACATAGACCAATAGTTATCATGACTTATAGATATAATCAACTCAAAACATTATGTGTTTTCATAAAAAAATAGATTAAAATAAAATAAAACATATAGATAAAATGAACATAAGTAAACATAAAATAAAACCATTTATGAATCTCTATATGGATCTAAATATTCTCAAACCCTTTTTCAATACTAGTGGGTGATATTTATAGAGTTTTGTAAATGATTTATTTCTTCACATTCAAACCTTTCACTACAACCTAGAAGAAGATTCTTCACATTCTTAAAAATTTTATATACAATGAGATCCACATACATAAAATAATAATATACTATTTATAAAATGGTGTGAAACACACCCTTGTCATACAATTATACACCATGATTTTTCATGCTCATTCTAGTACCAATAAAAGTGGTTATGTAAAATTTTAATATCTTGTGAAGAATTGGCACGTGGCCATTCTACACAAAATGTTAATAATAATACCAATTAATCCCATTCTACATAATATAAATATATTGACATATATATTGGTATTTTACCATTCTACACAACATAAAGATATGAATATTGTCCTATTTCAAAGAATCTAATATTATTATCTTGTGTCAAATAGGCACATGTCCATTATTATCTTATGTAAAATGGGATTAATTAATTGTTTTTATTATCTCATGAAGAATGGACATCTAATGATTATACATAATTTATTAATAATATTAATAATTAATCACATTATGCACAAGATAAATATATTGGTTGTCATGCAGAGTAGGTAGCTAGACATCCTACATGTAATCAAGATAATAATTTTGGCCTCTTAAAAATTTTCCAATATTTTTATCTTGTGTAGAATGGGTACATGCCCATTATTTTATACTTATATAAAATTGGATTATTAATTGATAATGTTATTAATATCTTGTGAAAAATCTTCATGTGTCCATTATACACAAGATATTAATAATATTATAATTTAATCCCATTGTTCACAAGATAAATTAATTGATGACATGTATATTGGGTATATGCCCATTCTACATGTCATTAAGATAATAATATTGGCTTCTTTGAAACACACAAATATTATTATCTTATGTAGAATGGGAACATGCCCATTTATATAGATGTATGTTAAATAGGCTTTATGTTGGAAAACATGTCCATTTTTTAAGAATAAAATGGTACCCCTTTACCCTAATAGATTTGAGAATAAATCTCAAAACCAAGCTACTTTAGTTTCACTTATTTATTTTTGAAATTGATCTTGCTTCTATGAAATTTCATTTAATCAAGTTTTTATCCAAGTATTTTCATTAAAATATGTTTTTTCACCTTCTCGATTAACTTTTTTTAATCATTATTTAGTCAATTTTATTTATTTATTTAAATATTTTGCCTCTTTATGCCTTTAAGATGGGTATATTATTAGTTTTTTAGAGATATATTTTATTTTGGGGAAGTTATTATGGACATAGGAGGCCTCGATTCTAATGGATATGTGAAATTTACTCTCAACGTTCCATTGACCAATTCTTGGCACTCATCAATGCCAAGTAATCATGCCTTTTGATATAGATATTTTGGATAATTTAAGCTTTATTATTCTCATATATCATGGAAATGATATAGTTTATGTACATTCTAAGATAAATTTATAAATTTTAGCATGCTACATATTCAGTTGTACACACCAAGAATAGTGGCACACATATCTCTTGAGGTGGAAGTCAAAAGGTTTAATTGGGAAGGGATAACCATACATTCCATTCCATCAGTCCTACTAGATGCTCAAGACTATCATTTGTAAAATCAATTCTGACCATCACCTAATGAAAATATGCCACATGGAATCTATGTACCACATAAGGATGTTAAAGAAGTATAACTTGAGAAGTATTGACCAACTAATGCATACCACATATCATGTACATATTCTAATAGTTCCATGTTCTTTAAATTGTATTTATAATCTAATGCACCTTGAGGACCTTCTTGGCATCCACCTCAGCACCTTGAATGATGCATGACAGACTCTAAGAGCTCCATAAGTGCCTAAAAAGTAAATTTCATGTGTGTGCCCAAGATAGTGTAATTATTTAATGAGTCAATAGGGCGATATAATTTAATTATTTGGGAGGGTTAGAGCTCACCACCCAACTAGGTCACATCACTAAAAATGGATTTAAATCTAAACTCAAATTTTAAATGCTAATTAGAAGTGGCTTGGGATAAAAATGAGGCTAATCTGGTATAAGCACCATCAATTTAGATTTTAATTCCCATGATTTGATCCCTCATTTCCCATTACAATAAATCTTATTCAAATATCATAAGATCCCATCCAAAGTGATTATTTATCTATCAATTCACAAAGTCAAACCTATCATATCCCTTAGTCATGAGTGATTGTAAAGAGATTTTGAGATTGTGTTTTTAGAACCCATTTGTTAGATCCAACACATTAATACAAATTATATATTATTTTAAAAATGATATAATAACCATCTAATCCTATATTAGGCCAATAATTTATGGGCACAAATTTATTAAAATAATTTGTTTTGACATAAACATTACAATGACATCTTAAAATCAATAGAATATGTGTAGATCCTAGAGAATGATGATGATCTCATGAGTCATGAAATTGAATTCATAGAAAACCTATTAGTTATCAAAAATTTGAAGTTTCACATGCCTACTTTCAAGGCTTTTTTATTTCCTTTTAATGATGTATTTTATTATCTAATCATGTTTTCTATGAATCACCATGATATAGTACAATCACCACATTTCATGTACAAAATAATAGACATCTTTATGGATATTTCATGTACCATATAGCAGACATCTCTATGGATTATTAAAAAAAAATCATCATCTTATGGATCTTGATATGCCTTATACTAAGAATTTCATAGAATAGTGGTTTGAGTTCCATGATGTTGTGAAGATATTGAAATATTAGGTTGGGTAACTAGATTGTTGGGTCAACAAGGAGGACATCAATTATTAAACCATCTAAACCTTTATATAAGGGATTAGGATCGATATGATATTGTTGAATTGGCTCCTTGGATCTGTCAAAATTATACATGTCACTAGTTCCTAGATTCCCCTCCCAAGCATAATTATTTAAGTGGAGTAGGTCCCAAACCTAGGAGACCTCATCATACACAACTTGACCTAACATGTGAACATAGTTAATGTTGGGTCTAACATGCCCCACTACACAAAATATCACATTGAGACCCTCTTTATTTAACATAATTATTTACTATTTATGTTATTATCTAACTATATTACCTCATTTATGAATTTTATTCAAATAGCTAAGAAAAATTTTCATTTTTCAAGTATTAACTCATGTTTCCAATTTATTTGATGATTTTGACATAGCTTCACTTCACTATTTGCTCACAATGATGTGTATAGTGTTTAATCATAGAAATGGTACATTGAGATATTTCTTAAAGTGAGTTGAGTATTTCATTCAATTTAGACATTGAAACCACATTTGTTTCATGATAAAGCTAAAGTGGTGATTAATATGTTCATTTTATTATTATTATTCTTTAGAAAATATGTTTTGATTCAATCTTAAAGTATTGGTCTAATTTATTCATTGTCCATTTGAATGAGTATTTTATAAATTTAAGAATTAAACATAAACATGCCCTTTTCTTAAAATTTAAAATGAAAGTTCCCAATTTCATTTCTAAAACCCCATTAAACCTTGACTTCATGTATAACTATTAAGAGATTTGTGATATTTAATTTATTCATGTGTAGTTAGAATTAATGTTTCATATGGTGATATTATCAGTTTGAAATATTCATTGAGCTTTTAAAATTAAATTATTTCATTTAAATATGTGATTGTTTATCCAAGGTATCATTTAAATAAGGATTTATTTATGCCTTTATAGCCTTTTATTATATGAAAGATCATATTTTATAATGCTTTATTGAAAATGGTTTCATCGATAAACTCTCTAATGGTTTGGTCAAGTTATTTTTTACCTTGTACTTTTTCATAGAGACATTCTAAAGACTATGATCCTTTTATCCTTGCTAGTTGTTGAAATATTAATGATTAGAGTTTATGGGAGCATTTAAATATGGATAATTTTATAACATGGCCCAACTTCTAAGATCTATGATGTGTGTCATAAATTCAAAATATTGAATGATATGTAACTTTTTGGTTGTAGTGAGTAGACCATAAAAGTATATTATGTCCTAAATTTTTGAGATTGTGACATATGGTTAAATCTTGGGTAACTAAAACTTAGATGGAGACAATCAATAGGTCAACACCCTTATCTCCAAAGATTCTTCAATTCATCCACATGTCTATAGACTGGGTGATATGAGTGAATCTAAATTCTATATTTGTATTCAAGCCTAAAGTTTAAGATCATGGCACATGGAATTATCTCAAAGATCAGATGAGTGAAAGGTCAATGATAGTTCATAAAAGATCTAAGTCTTGAAGGATCATGATAACAACACATGGAATCATCATGAAGCTCTAAGGACTCAAAGAGATCATTTATATAGGGTAGGCCTCCAATGGAATATTCAATGTAGACACCCCATGTAGGAAGAATAAAATTTTGAATCCCACCCCAAAATTCAAAGGAATAGATCAATTCCTATAAAATTGACTAAGTGCTAAAAGTAGAGGAACCTTAAGATCATACCACATGGAATGATATCATTCAAATCATAGAAAGAACAATTCTATAAAATAACTAAGTGTTGAAGGCTTATTAATCCATAGATTATTATATGTGCTCACATCTCTAGGATTTAGAGTTCATAAGTGCAAGTATAGGGTAGTCAAGCAATGATCTATAAAGTATTGAAATTGTCCCACATGGTGAAATATTACGGGTTCAGTCTATGAAATATATAAAATAGATAATAATTGAGATATGCCTTAAGTATTGAGATCATACCACATGGTAAAATATCAAAAATATAACTACTAGAATAAGTAAAACCAACAATGAAACTAAAAATAACCTATTTTTCATGATGATGCTACATGGTACCATTATAGGATTCAAAATGCAAAAGAAATAAAACATAGAATAGTCAAGAGGTGTTATCCAAGAGTCCAAAGATCATGTCATGTGGCACAATCTCATGGACTTGGCCCATACAATGTATCTAAAGGCATATGAATCCTAAAAGACCTCCCCAAAATATATGCTTATAAAAGTACTAAAGTCACATGTATCCATAGATGGAGGGTTTGAAAAGTGAAAAGACAACATGTAGCATCACCTTGTGAAAGGAGTTGATGTTTAAATATAGAGACCTTAAATTTGATAGCTAAGGAAAGAAGAGAAAGGATGGGTAAGTAAAGGTTTAATTTTAATACCATTGTTAAGTAGGATAAAAGGAAAATTAAGGAGACAAAAATGCCAAGGTGGATGATTTGTTCAATTTAATAAATTCAAATAGGTCGAGTGGAAAAATATATAGACCTAAGAAATGATCATGAAACATATATTTACGAGTATAGGAGAATTTTATTGGTATATGGAATACACATCTGAAGGAGAGGAATCAAATATAATCTATGAACCCAAACATTGTCTTAGGCCAAACATAGCATAGAATCAATTTCAAAAGAGAGTACATCAAGATCTAGTCCCATAATACCATTGGTAGAACTAAGTGAGAATCATAGTAGGCAATATTTGAATGTGGATTGAGAGGAAATTGATATTTTCAAATATGTATATAGTATGGGATCTTATATTTATATATTGTAATGACTCATAATTCTAATATTGATCCATCACCTACATTTAATAAGAAAATAGTTCATCTATAAGAGGTTTTGTTATCATGGATATAAGTATGTGGAATTGGAAATGGACAAACTATAGCATGAACCAAATATTCTATCATTGGGATCAATTTTTTAATGGTGTGGATTTTCCTATTTGGATCAATGATCACTTTGTAAACATATTTACAAGTTGGTAAATGATGGATCATTGAAGATTTAAATGCATTGTAGATTTTATCCCCTTTCATACCAAAAGTGGCTATAATCTGAGAATTGTGTCATGACTTATTTTTATACTTTCTTGATGCATTATCTCAAAAATATGAGTTGTAATTGGTTACCACATTTAATTTTGGGCATTAGGCCATTAAAATTTTGTTGTGTATCAAGGTGTTTGGTCTGATTGCCTTGCCTATATAAGCAATAGTGCTTGACATTGTAAAGGGTTGACTAATTTTCACTAAAATATATTAGAATTATGCCATGATTTCACCTATCATTATACTTTAGTTTATCAATATTATCTACCAGATAATATTGATTTGAGAGATGTAATGTATGCTAAAAAATTCTTTAAATATTGGTTCTACAAGTGAATATACAATTAGAATGTGTAGTAGCTAGTTTGATTGATTTTTGATTTTCATTCTATTTATTTTGAATATGTCATCAAGTGATTGTATGTAAAATCTACATGAGTGTGTATTTGATTTATCAAAATTTTCCTTTGAGTCTTGCTCATTGGGTTATATAAGCTATGTAATAGATAAAATTTATGCTCAGTGACATAATTTTAGTTAGCCATGCTTTCTATTTCTCAACACTAGAATATATGATCCCTGCCAAAGAATCATCCCTTTAGACCATACTCTTTCCTTCCCTTTTACATTTTTTATGATAATATGTCTTACTCAATAGATTGTAATTTCCATATATTATGAAATAAGATATTAAAATTATGGTTTCAATAAACCCACAACATTATATAGTTTTAATATAGATAAAAATATTAGTTGAACCTCTTATGGTAATAATCTATGCTCACCCTACTAAATTTTCTAGAAATTTCGTGGCCATTAGATCACAAGTACAATCCTAAAATTAAGTGGATAAATAATCCAATGTGTTGTTGGAACCCATTGTCCTCTTAAATTTACTAACTCAATAGTTGCATTCTGAGTGGGTCACAAATTACTACTAACATATAAATGGTCTATTGATGTATTTATTAAAGTGAGCTAAGAATTTGATTGAATTTAAACATTTGAACAACATTTGTTTCATGATCAAGCTAAAGTGGTGCTTCATATGTTAATTTTATTTTTTATTTTAGCAAAGACTTTTGGCTTCAATCTTAAATTATTTATCTAATTTATTCATTGTCCATTTGAATGATTCTTTTCGACATTTATGTTGGTGTAGGCCTTTTTCCCATGGGTTTTGGCTACATAGTTGTATTATCTTGCTTAGGTATCTAGAGGACATGTTGGTTACTTGGAAAGATTAGTACAACATTCACTAGAATGTGTGCTATGTTTCCCTATCTAACCTATATATACAACTCTCTCCCTTTGTATTATTCATTCAACACAACATAGAGTATTTCATTTTATCTTATTCCTTTTACATTATTTATTTATGCTTGATTTCATTCATTAGCAACTTCATTGTGATATGCACTTGGTTGACTCATGAGATCACCCAATCATCTATAAATCATTGATCCATTGATTTTGGTTGCATCTCTTTTATGATATCGGAGTGGTTCTATGTGCAAGAATATATTTTAGTTTCCATATTTGAGAGATTTGAGGGGCTAATAAACTTATTTTAGGTTTCCCAAAAATCAAGTATGCTCTTCTCTTGCATCTTTAGATGATCTAGACAATCTTAAAATTTTGTTAGAAAGTTGGAGTTTAACATATTTGTAATTTTTGAATCTAGTTGGTTTCAACATTCTGGTTATACTAACAACATTTTTGGTTATTCCAATGTGTCTAAGAGGCTTGAGAAAGTCAAAAATGGATTTCATTTCATCAAATTTGGAGATCATATGAAAAAGTTACAAATGGGGTTTTTTGCTCAATCTAAAAAAAATATTAGATCTTTTTGAGGCCAAAAGGACATTTACATTGTGTCTATAAGGTCCAAATACCCCATTTTCATATAAAGATTCTGCATATTTGGATACCTTTGTCTCAAAAAGTATATTTATTCTCTTAGAGGGCTGTCTAACTTTTTCTCCACTATATTTTGGGGTCTTCTACATTGAACTATTGAAAATAAGGCATTGTAGATTTGGAGACTTTGGTGTTTTCAAAGAATAGCTAAGATGTTTAAGTTTTGTTTGTTGTTGAAAGATATATATTCTAGCCTTTGATGTCACACTGTCCATCCTTTGGCATCACACTTGTCCTTAGTGTTATTCTCTCCCCAAGAAAAATTAGATCTACTACCAAAATCTATGTTGTTTCTCCTTTAGACTAGTATTATTGATTTAGATATGTATATGTGTCATTACATATACATTTTCCTTATCATTATATGTTAATCTAATACCAGAAATCTACATTTTTTCTAACTTCATGTGGACTGTGTAGTTGAAGGAATACGTGGTGGAAAAGTAGTGGCATTGGAATTTTATTTCCTTAGTATTTCAAATTTTTATCTTGGATTTATTTCTAAGAAATCTACACCATTTGGATAAAGTCATAAAGAAAATAAGAGATCTGAGGGGCTTGGACATTTGCTAAACATTAGCTTTTGGAGAATGTTACCTTTCTTCCTTGGTGGGCCCTTGTTCAACCCTAGTCTCATGTGGGTATTTTGCTTCTCTTATTTTATCTCCTATTAATGACTTTATGAATTTTCTATAACATCATTTAGTGATTTGAAAATCAAGTTATTTTAAAATATTTAAAATAGAGTAATTTTTTGAGTCTTTTTAAACTTGTATCTCTAAATTATGAAGATGAAGTTGAGGCCCAGATTGGCAAGAGGTAGAATCACCCTCAAAATACCAAACCACATTAATCTATACTCCATTATGGTTATAATGAGTGGTTGGAAGGCATATTTTATCTCACCTAAGGGTGCATTTTTAGGTTTCAAGTGCAAGTTTTTGGTCATAGGCTTAATTACAGGAAATTGTTTTGTTTATTTTATTATTTACCATACATTGGGACCATTTTCCTTGTAAAATTAACTAATTTATAAAGTACCAAAATTTAGGGGGGGGGGGCTACCTGACATAATTTTAGAACTAGTGAAAAGGGGGCTTGTCATTATGTTGGTTCTTATCTGCATATCTTCTCTTTTTCACACATGATTTATGCATCATGTTTAAAACATTTAACGGGGTTAATTTTAATCATGAAATGAGATAAAGTTCCACTTTTGGGGTTTCATCACGGATATTAGTAATCAATTCTATTAATATTTTGTAAGGCTAACTTCAAAGAACTATTTTTCTTAGAAGCAAGGGATAAAGAATCATTGCCGAGAGTAAGATCTATAACCTTATCTCCTATTAATTGATCATGAAACAACTACCTATGAATAAAAAAATACATGCTTTAATAATAATTACATGGTCTATGGCCTAATATATCTAACTATATATGAGGATAATATGCATCATATTGAGCATACTCAGTGCCCTTTCATTATATGGACCATCATCCATCAATTGTATGGATACATTGGATCTTCATCTGAAAATGATGCTTCTTTGGATGACCAAGCACCTAGTAAGATTCTTGATTCCTCTTCTTATGTGGACACATCTTCATTGGATGATAAATTTATATGGTTGACATACATTGACACCCCATCTATTGTTGAGAACACTTTACATCTTATTTCATTTATTGTTACTTTAGAGGTCAGAATTGCTTCATCTAAAGCTTTCATTGATTCTTTGTAGTAGAACATACACAATATTTTCATTTCAACATTAAGTGATGATATCTTGATAGGTGTTTTACAATTATTTGTGAAGAAATAAATTACAAATGTGGAAGACACATTTTAGGGCTTATCTCTCTTATTTGATGAAAACCTAATCATAGTTGTTATCACATCATAATATCTAGATCTTGTTCATCAGTCATTTCTACATTGTCCTAGTTTGTCACCTACTTCTTTGATTAGCCACGTACTTGTTTGGATTATGGCATCTTCACCTATGGACATAGAGACATTTGAGATGTTTTAAGAGGCACATTAATGATTTTAATTCCCTCATATTACTTTATGTAATGGGGAGATTATTTGTAATATTATGTAGTTTTATTTCTTCCTAAGGGGAGGAATGTTGTTTGACGTAATTACATCATCTTCAACATTTAGTTTCATGCATCTACTAGTACTACATGAGTATCTCATCTTTTGAGGGGGATTTCTAGCTCCTTCTTTATTTCTCTCTCTATTTTGGGGGGAGGGGGTCATACTCTCTTTTTTGGTGGGTTCTACCTCTCATTTGGGGGGTATTCTATGTACATGCGTAACTCATTAAGCTTCAGTTATCGGGACATATATTTTCACGCACCTAAGTTGCACTTAAGGTGGGGTGTTGGTGTAGGTTTTTATTTCCTATTTGGGATATTTATTTTCTTAGGTTTTTCCCACATCTTTTATTAATATTGCTTAGGTTAATAAAGTATGTTTAATTAGGTGAGTAGGTTATGAGGTATCATATTCCTATTGGTTGGTTTTTCCACCTCATCCCTTTCTCTTTTCTATTTAAACATACTACCTAGCTTGTTTTTCGAATATTGATTTTGCATCCTCACAATGATATTTTTATTTTAAAGTATTTACATTACTCTCATGGATATAAACTTTGTGTTGTTATTTTGATCTTGTATCATTTTCTTTCACAATTTTAATAAAGACTTTTGGCTTCAATCTTAAAGTATTTGTCTAATTATTCATTGTCCATTTAAATGATTATTTTAGACATTTAATCTTTAAACATAAACATGACATATTATTAAAATGTCAAATTTAAAGGGTCCAATTTCACTTTTTATCCTGTTAAACCTTGGACTTTGTGTTGAGTTATTTGAAGACTTTTAATCTTTCTCTTATTTTTTGTATAGTTCCAATTATTGTTTAAAGTGGTTATATTATCAGTTTGAAATATTCATTTAGATTTTAAAATTGATTTATTTGATAACTAATTTCTCATTTAAATCAGGTTTTATTTATGCCTTTTTATGCCTTTGCTTATAATAAATTTCATATATTCTAATTTTCTATTCAAAAATTGTTTGATCGAGTAACTCACTAATGCTTTTCTCAAGTCATTTTCAACCTTGTATTTATTCTTGGAGATCTTATAAAGGTTATTAAGCATAGATAATTACTAGTTTTTGAAATATCAATCATTTAGAGTTGATGGGGCATTTGAAAATAACTAAGTTTACCATATGTCTTAAATTCCAAGATTTGTAATATGTGTCATAAATCTATAATTCTGGGAAATCCAAAACTTTTCAAAGGTGGTGAAGAGACCATATAAGTCTTCTATGTCCTAAATTTTTGATATTTTAATACATGGCCCTATCTTGAGCACTATAGATTAGAGGGAGACATTTAATAGTTCATATCTTTTAAAATTTCATAAACCATCCATGTCTCGATAGATCAAGTGATTTGAGCAAAGACAAAGTCTATATTCATCTTGATGCATAAAGGTCTAAACTCATGTATTGTGGTGTAATCTTAGAGATCAAGGGAGAAAAAGGATTTTGATAGTCCATATAATTTATTAGGATTGAAGGCCTAGAATGACACCATGTGGTATCATCATGAGGATCTAAGGACTCAAGGGGTTAGTTCATACACTGTAAGCCTCTAATGGAAGATTCATTGTAACTGTTCCATATAGAAATATAATATCCTATAATGGAATATTCAATGTAAGGATGCCATATGGAAATATAAATAATTTGGATCTTACCCAAAAATGTAATGGAGTAGAATGATTCTTGTAAAATCAATTGAGTGTTGAAAGTAGAGGAACCCTAAGATCATGCCAAGTGGAATGTTCTCATTCAAATTAAAGAAGACCAATTATTGTAAAATAACTAAGTGTAAAAGGATTCTATGTCTCGATATTAGAGCACATGGTCATATCTTGAGGATTCATAACTAGGAAGGATACATATAGAAAATTCAAGTGATGATACCTCAGAGTCTTGAGATTGTGCCATATTTTAAAATCTTGGGGACTCAGTCCATGGAAGACATAGAACATAGAAAATTTTAGATACCCATGATGTCCTAAAATCCTAAAATGTGGCGTGATCTTAGAGACTCAAGCAGAGGAGGAAGTAAGACCAATAGTGAATTCCTAAACACCTTAATCTTCATGATGATGGATAAATACCTTAATCTTCATGTTGATTGCATGTGTCACTATTATCACTTGGATTTTCACCCTTTGAGGAGATGTCTCAGCTCTCCTCATACAAGTGGCACAATGGAAACACATCTAGGCTTGTGGGTAGCCTAAATATGAGGTTAACCTCTAGGTAGGGATATATCCCTTGATTTACCACTTTGGATCACTACTAAACCTAAACTTTGTGAGAGAAAAGGGAGAGAGAAAACTAAAAGTAAACTATCCTAACGTAGGTGATACACAAAATTTGTTGATGTCTTCTAGGAGGAATAGACAAGAGTCATTAAATTTAACTAGTGAATAGATTAACTCACTCAAACTCGACACATCATAAAACACTTCACATGCCCTACAAGAAGAAACTTTCCAACTGTAAATACGTGAGAGAATGAAACAATCATGTTAAGTAAACAAGAGTCATCAATTATGCAAAATCAGAATTTCAAAATGAAACACACTAATAAAATTAATAAAAGAGGTAAAAAATATTATTATTATTATTATTATTATTATTATTATTATTATTATTATTATTATTGATCAAATTATATGTAAATGAGCAAGGATTCACCATACTTAGGTGGAGCATAAGTTACAAAGGCCAAAATGGATAGTTCTTATAGAACTTGAGAGAGAGAGAAGAAGAGAGAATTAAAAAGGTCACAAGGACACTATTAAATATAATAATATGACTTCATTATTGATTGGAAAATAATTTGAAATTAATCATGCAAGGTTAGTAGGCAAAATTGTCCATACAAGGCATGAAACTCATGAAAAGTGGAATGAAACTCATAGTTTTGGCTCAAAAAATTGCCTTCATCATCCACATCTATTTAAATATACAAAAACTAAGTAATGATAGGTATAAGGATTGGAATTACAGGGAAGGATTTTAGACATGCCTCTTCA
The DNA here is from genome assembly GCA_037957365.1 of Torreya grandis. Classification (NCBI taxonomy): domain Eukaryota; kingdom Viridiplantae; phylum Streptophyta; class Pinopsida; order Cupressales; family Taxaceae; genus Torreya; species Torreya grandis. Next base: position 890,827 of record JARHVA010005608.1, on the reverse strand, counting down.
TTCATTATTTGTAGTCCTAGTCATCTAGTATCATCTGGAAATGAGCTATCACCATCTACATTCTAAAAAACTCTTCCTTCAAGCATATTGGACACTTGGCCTCCAAAAAGTATAAATTTTCCATGAAAATCCATGGGATATAGTTAATGACACTTATAATTACACTCCATAGCCTTAGAGGCATTAGACACACCTTAAAATCATCTCACTTAAAGTTTTCTACACTACTTACTAGCTTGGTCACTATGCCAGTTTTGACTGGCTAAGATGAGAGCTATTATTATAACACTTAGGAGTTTTTTAAATGCATTAAATGACCATAATTATTTATTAAAATTATATATATATTCCTCATAAAATTTATTGCATCTTTAGACTCCTTATAGAACATGCAAAACACACAAAATAGTCAAAGGAATCATATTTTGTACGTTATTCATATAGTTCCATACAATCCAATAAGATGAGGGAGACTGAGAGAATATTTTACAAACTTCAATAAATTTTATAGTCAAACTAGGTCATTATAATAAATTTCAAACTTCATTTACTCAAACTGGTCACTAACAAAGGTTTGCAAGGGTTTAAGCCTATTTTTGCTCTTAAGATTTTTTCATAAAGTTATAACATTGGAACTATAAACTAATCTCATAATATAAATATTAAATATCATTTATAACACCTCTAACTTTCTTGTGTCCCCATGCAAAGCATCAAGAGAGATATGATCACTCAAAGTGCATATTCGAGATTGTTTCTTCCATTTACACAGGCTTACGGATATTTTGAGCCTAAAAGTGGTTTTATTTATGTTTCCCCTAAAATTTTGATACTTTTAAACATCTGAAATTACCTTATTCACATGATCTAATAAATTTTAATGCTCATCTAATTCTAGAAATGAAAATGACCTCTCATTTGGGAACTAGGCTTGAACCTTGCCTAATAGGCATGTTGTAACTCTTGTGGTCTAGGCCATCCTATTGGGTTTATATACATCTCACTAGCTTGAAAAATTATTTAGTGATCCCATAAAGAAATTTCAATAGGTTATAAATATCATCTCAAGGTGGAAGTGAAAATGACTCTATTTTTGGCTTTTAAGCCTAACCCTGCCCAATTAGGTTTGACTACAACTTTCAGGGTATAGGTCATATTGTAAGGATTCTCCCCTCTATGACATGTTTCCATTATTTCCCTAGGTTTGTTCCAAATTAATACACCTTCTTGAATGGTGTCCCTAGCTTCTAATCTCATATTTATACCTTACTCTCCAAAACCTGTTAGTTTTGTTTATAAGGGAGTGCCCTCTATCTAAGATAAAATAGAGGGTACTCCCCCTATTATCTTAGACAAGATTAAGATTTTATAGGGTTCTCCAAGTGATGGAGACCCTTTATATCAATTTTGGGTCTTTAGTTAGGTCATCTAACCTTATAACTCTTCAAAAGACCAAGACTAACTATATGGGAAGGTAGATTGTGCATGACAGTTAAAGATTGATTGTGTATTGCCCTTGAAAACCCCTTTCACCCTGATTTCATTTTGTTATAAATAAATATAGAGATTGATGAGGAAAAATTTCATAGAATCATAACAATAATAATAGATATAAATAGAGATGTAGAAAGAACAAAAATAAACATACAAAATAAGAAGACTATATTTAACGTGGTTCACCTAATGTGGGCTACATCCACCAAGAAACACTTGATAAAATTGCATTACAATCCACCAGAGTAAAAACCACTCTTAGATCAATCTTCTCACAATTACAATGCATAAATATTGTTTGGATTTGTGCTCAACAAACCCTCCTAAATTCATACCTAAATTCACACACTCTATTCTTTCTTCTCAAACCCCTTGTTCTCATGATGTATCACCTAAGATATATCCATATCTATTTAATACATCAACAAAATATTATTAAAAAAAATTTTACTAAAACCACGGGAAAATTTAACCCAAAATGGTTTCCCATTAAAGGGTGTCCATAAATTTTTATAATGTAGAGTGTACAGTACATTTAGAATACACATTATTTCAAAATACATTATAATTTACAAATAGGCTCAATAACACAACAATATCCCACTTGGATGTTTATTTCCTCTAAGAAAACTTCTCAAACCTTCACTATCATCTATGAAGGCCAACTGAAATTGAACATAGCTTCAGTTTATCCTTTTGTGACCACCTTCGTCATCATGTCTACAAGATTCTAACTAGTGTTAATTTTCTCTAGCTTTAACTTCTCTTTTTCCAAATTTGTCCTAATGAAATGGTACCTCAATTGTATATTCTTCATCTTAGAGTTTAAAATAGAGTTCCTTACTAGATTTATAATGGTATTAATATCACTATATAGCTTCCCTTGCTCTTCATTATGCCCTAACTCTTCAAGCAATTACTGTAACCAAATTATTTATTTGCTTGCCTCTGTGGTAGCAACCTACTCAACCTTTGTGGTTGATAAAGGCACAAGTTTCTATAGTCATCAAATCCATCTCACCATTGTGTCACCTATAGTAAATACATATCCTATTGTACTCATACTATCTAAATCTCTAACCATGCCTAAATCTATATAACCACATAAAGTGGTGTCCAATCCACCATAGATTAAACTTATCCCCTTGGTCCCTCTTAAATATCAAAGGATCCACTTTGTTTCCTTTAGTTTTCTCTACCTAGATCACTCAAGTACCTACTTATTATTCCCACTACATGGTGAATATCTAGCCTAGTACACACCATGACATACATCAACCTACCAATAGTTGATAAGTAAGGTACATGTGATATATGGACTCCTTCCTCCTCTGTATTGGGACACTACTCCTTTGACAACTTGAAATGACATGCCAAATGAGTACCAACCAGTTTAGCATCTTGCATACTAAACATCTCCAAGACCTTTCTTATGTACTCTTATTGGGATAAATTTAACTTTCATTCCTTCTTAAATTTATTCTCATACCAAGCACTTATTTTACTGCTCCCAAATCCTTCATAGAAAAGGAATTACTAAGTTGTTCTTTGAGTACCTTTATTTCCTACATGTTCTTACCTATAACGAACATGTTATGGACATATAAACAAAGGATAATTTAATCACCATCATCAAATTTATTTATATATATTAAATGGTTTGAATGACACCTAGAGTATCCATTCTTCATCATAAAACAATCAAATTTCATGTACCACTATCATGGAGCTTGTTTCAAGCCATACAAGCTCTTCTTTAATTTTCACACCATGTGCTTCTTCCCTATGACCTCATATTCCTGTGGTTGATCCATATACAATTTTTTTGTCAAATCACCATGAAATAAAGTAGTCTCCACTTCCAACAATTCTAAGTGCAAGTATTACACTACCACTATCCCAAGAACGATCATAATAGAATTCATCTTTATCACTAGGGGAAAAATCTCATCAAAATCAATTCCCTTCTTTTGTACAAATCCCTTTACCACCAATTAGGATTTTTACCTCTTATTGCCTCCATCATCTTCTTTAACTCAATACACCTAATTGATTTGCAATACTCTCTTACTTTCAAGTGGGTTTACCAAATCCCAAGTCTAATTTTTCATGAGAGACTAATGCTCCTCATCCATAGCTTACTCTCACTTCTTCTTGACATCAACCTACATTACTTCTTTAAATCACTCTAGATATACATTGTGAGTGAGTAATAAATAATTAAGTGATGGAGAAAAATGTTCAGGTTCCCTTCTTAACCTAGAAGACCTTCTCACCATAAGAGTTTGGGGTTCTTGTGGAGTTGGTGCTTGAACTGGTTGTTTGGACACTTTATCATCTAAAATGTCCTCAAGTACTATGTAATCATTTCGAGAATCCTCTTTTTGATCCTGTAACTATTGTTTATACATGACTTTTTCATTAAATACAAAATCACTAGACCTAAATATTTTCTTGTCCTCAAGACTCCAAATCTAGAAACCAAAGTCATCCTCACCATAACCAATAAAGGTGAATTTTTTAGACTTAGCCTCTAACTTGGTCCTATAATCCCTACCAATATTAATGAAGGCTTCATACCCAATATTATAAGAAATGAATAATCAACCTTCTTACTAGACCAAGCTTCCTCAGTTATGCCTCCATCCAAAGAAGATGAAGGACCTTTATTTATCAGATATACAATTATGTTTATTGCTTCTACCTAAAAATAAAGAGGTAGTCTTACATGCAAGCTCATGCCCCTAGCACACTCCATGATATTCCTATTCATACTTTTTGACACTCTATTCTATTGTGGAGTTCTTGAGACCATCCTCTATCTATGAATTCCATTCTTTGAACAATAATAAAAAAATGCATTACTACAATATTCCCCACCATTATCTGACCTAAGATATTTTAAATTGAGACCTATTTAATTCTCAACTAAGGATTTCCATCTTTTAAAAATATCAAACACATTATATATTCTTCTAATTCTATATACCCAAACTTTCCTAATTTTATCATCAATAAAAGTGACATAATAAGATGACCCACCAATAGAAGATACTTGAACCAAACCCCATACATCTAAATGAACCAACTATAACTTATTCTCCTTCATAGGTCCAATCTTGATAAATTTACCCTTTTATATTTTACATACACACAATCTTCATAGAAATCTAAATCAAAACCTTTCAATCTGGGAAACCAATCCTTCAAAATTTACATACCTATTTGGTTCATGTGATTAAACCTATTGTGCCACAAAGTTACATCTACATTTAAATCAACTAAATTATAATAATTTACACTAATTGATAAATACAAGGTACCAACATTATTAAGTCTTACTACCATAAGATCACCCTTGGTCACCTTCCAAGAACTACTATAAATGTCACCATACAACCTTTACTACCTAGCTGTCCTACAGATACCAAATTCAATCTCAACTTAGACATATTTTAGTATCCAAGTGTTCCCATTCTACATCTTAATATGAACACTTCCTTTTCCTACTATGCTGCAAGGCTCATCATCACCAAGGTAAAGATGTTTAAAATCCCCTTACACATAATCAATAATATAATGCCTATATGATGTAGCATGAAAAGAAGCCCTTGAATCTAAAACCCAAGATTTAATAATATTATCAATGAAGATAATTAATGTATCCTAAAAAACATTATCTATTACCACATTCAACTCCTTGCTATCTTCCTAATTTTTGTTCTTATTCTGAAGAGACCAACAATCCTTATTCTCATGCCTAGTCTCTCTACAGTGCCAACATAACATCCTGGCCCTTGATTTTGACCTTCCAGGACCATTTGATTTTCCATGCTTTCCTTTTCCTCTAAAATTTTGTCTCCCTCTACTCTCCATTTCCAAGGAATCACCTAAAGCATAAGTCTCCCTAGAGCTTTTCTATCACATTTCCTCACTAAAAATTACTCCTATGACATCCTTAAACTTTACTTGGCATTATTAGAGCTAGAGTTGCTCACAGCCATTACCAGGCTATTTTAACTCTCTCGTAAGGAACAAAAAATAATAAAAGCTATAACTTCATCATCAAAATCAATTTTTATATTTTTCAACATACTTATAACCATATTGAATTCATTTAGATGATCAGCAACTGAGCCATTTTTAGATATCTTCATATTAAATAATTTTTTCATTAAAAATATTTTATTAGAAGTAGAGGGTTTCTCATATAACTTCCCTAATGCATTCATGAGACCTGCAGTGGTCTTCTCCTATGATATATTAAATTCAACCAAAGATGTAAGGCATAACCTAATGGCCCTAAGTGCTTTCCTATCAAGATACTCCCAAGACTCATCTATCATCCTCATTAGTTGTTTTACTTTTCCTCCTATAAGAATATGGAGGTCCTTCTAATATATGTAATCCTCCATCTACATCTTCCATAGACCAAAGTTATATCTATTAAAATTTTCAACCTTTGATCTATGATCATCAACCATAACTACCACTTGAATTAATAACCCTTCCTATGATTCAACACTTCAACAAATACAACCTGAAGCTCTGATACCATTTGTCAGGAGTACATATAAAAATTTATGTGGAATAATTTCACATAATCATAATAATAATAGATATAAATAGAGATGCAAAAATAATAGAAATAAACATGAAGAATAAGAAGATCACATTTAATGTAGTTCACCCAATGTGGACTACATCCACCAAAAAACACTTGCTGAAATTGTATTACAAGCCATGAGAGTATAAAAGACTCTTATATTAGTTTTACCACAATTAAAATGTACACATATTGTTTGGAACTACACTCCAAAAACCCTCCTTAATCCATACATGAATTCACACACTCTATTCTTTCTTCTCAAAACCCTTGTTCTCATGATGTATCACCTATGAAATATCCATCTCTACATAATACATCAACAAAGTGGTATTAAAAAATTATGGGTACCAAAACCATGGGAAAATTCATCCCAATATGGTTCCCCATTAAAGGGAATCCAAAAATTTACAATATAGAGTGTGCAGTACATTTAGAATACATATAGAGTGTACCATACATTTAGAATGTATAGTGTTTGAAAATACATTGTAATTTGAAAATAGGCTCTACAACACAACACATGTCGTAGTCATTGTGAGACAATCACATCACATGTGGGGAAACATTATCTATGCTTGATAATCATGCTTTCACTACTATCTCAAAGTGATTTGATCATTTCTTGATTAGACAGGCTGAGCATGCAAGGTTCTTTCATGTAGACCATGTGATGCATTATTAAGGTTATTTTTCTCCTTTTTTACCATTGATAAGGTCTTATAGAGACAACCATTCTCATTATGGAATGGATTATATATTTATCTACCATCTCAACTCCCCACATACTTCTCACTATTTAATCTTCCATTTCACTATCCTTAATTATAGACGGTATTCTTATCCAAGGCACTATAGATATAGGTGATTTAGGATAGACCAGACTTGAAAATAATGTATAGATCCTATTTAAACCTTCCAAGATAATATATTATTTTTTTAGACCTCTTTACTCATGTTTAGACAATACCAATCTTTAAGAATCCTCCCCCTTTAGCTCACTATTAAATACAATCAAACACAGTGGTTGTAGGTGCATATCTCTCTACTATGACTTTGATCATGATGTGCGTTGTCCCCCAAAAATATCACTCATTTTTGGGACAACATTTGAACTATTTTCATCCTACAGACCAAAATTGTCTCTTTCCTTTTCAAAATTTGTCTTGGGCATTCAAATTTCTCATTTTTCAAGCTTCTAAAAAATCTACAGACTCTGCAGGAAAAAAAATCTATGTACTCTGCAGGCCAAGTTCAACGGGCTTCACAGGTTGATTTCTATGGACTCTACAAGAAAGAAGCAAGCTCTCAACACTTGGGTGATTTTAGAGTTAGGTCAATGACCAAGTTAAACCAAAAGAGTTCATCGGCAAGCTTTTAAGCAAGGATTGAACCATTTTAGTTCAATAGGTTCAACAGGTTCAAAGGTTTAACATCAAGTTCAATCAAAAGAACAAGTTTTTGAGGCTTGAACAATTGAACCATTGAACCACTTTGGTTCAAAGGTTCAATGGGTTCAAGGTTGAACAGGTTCAACGCATTTGGTTCAATGAGGATCAAAAGGACTTAGCCAAATCAAAGAGAATAAACCGATTGAACTGATGAACCATTCAACCAGTTTGGTTCAAAGACTTGGTTCAATTTAGTTGGTTCAATGCTTTGGTTCACTCAGTCATTTCATCAAATGGTTCAATGACTTTTGGTTCAATCAAAGGGTTCATCGGCTTGGTTCAAAGCTTGGTTCAACAGTTGGTTCAAAGGAGTGGTTCAAATCAAAAGTTGAAGAGAGCCTCTTGAAGGATAAGTGCCCTTGTGTAGGGCACTTGGTCAACAAAAGCACCCTTTATAAGGGTCATTTTCAAGGAAGCTGCAAAGGTAAGTTCTTTCAAAATTTTTTTTAAGGTAGTCGAAAGGCAAAGGCATAATTCCTTCGGACTTTTTGTCTAAAAGAATTCCTTCAGACAAAAAGTCTGAAGGAATTTGGAAAGGCTGTAAATGAAACTCCCACAAAGACCAAGGAAAATGAAATTAAATTTCTGAAGGCCAAAGACAAAGTCAGTCGGAACAATTCTTACAGACTTTTTGTCCACGGGAAAATGTCCACGAAAAAAGTCCACGAGAAAGTTTCGAAGGACTCCAAGGACAAAAGGCCACTGAAGGACCCCAAAGGGTAGGTGCCCTTATGTGGGACTCTCAAATGCCAAATTTAAGGACACTTCCCCAAAGTTGAAGGGTCATCTTCCCTTCTGGAGGATGTAAAACAAGAAATCCAAAGGAAGCAAGTAGCAGAGAACTTAGCGACCCGTCGAAAAAAATAAACCTGAAAGCCATCCAAAGACTACCCAAAGGGCAAATACCTTTGTGGGGGGCTCTTCCTGACCCAAAGCAAATCATTTCTCAAGGTCTAAAGGGTAGGTACCCTCTGAGAAAGCTCAAATGACAAAGTTGAAGGAATTGCTTAGGAAAGTGACATACCTGCAGATGTTAAAGTCATGATGATGAAATAGCCATTGATCCTTGTAGGTTTAAATCTATGAACCTAAATGCATTCAAAGGCTTTAAGGCCAAGATCATTAGGAACTGACTAAGGAATAGAGCATTAAATTAAATCAAGGACCCAATTTAATTAACCAAAAAAGGAGGAATGATGAGGAAGGATCAGAAACATTTACACATCAGATATGTTTCTAGAAGTAGACCGCTAGGTGGATATTTAAAGATGCAAACTTTTAATAGCATGACTTGTTTCTCTACATTGAGAAAAGCAAATGGGTAGATGCCCCTAAATTCCAGTCTATCTTCTTAACAAAATTCAATGCAACATGATGTGTTACTATTCCCAAGTCCATCTTGAAGAAGCTGTATAAGGGACTCTCTTGTTAGTGTAAAAGGATCTCTCTCTGACAATTAGAAACAAAACTCTGCCCAAATTGGAAGGCATTACTAAGACTTTGAGCTCAGATTGTTGATCATATTTTGTTATTGGAATAATAAAGCAAGTGACTTTTCAGACTTTGTGCTGTGATATCTTTGTTGTTGGGGAAACTATTCTTATGTCTTTTTCCTTAATATATTTCTTGTTCCTTTAATTCAACAAGCAGAATTAGTGAAAGCAGTTAGGAAGGTGTCCTGAAGTCAACTGTGGAGAGACGTTATGCCCCCATAATTGCATTTAGTGTGTTTTCTTTTTGTTTCTATGTAGAAGACCTTGGGATGACTTTGTGCCCTTATTGTCCTTCGTATATCACTCTTGGGCAATTCAGGTGGAGACTTTGTGCTACATCTTAATTTTTTGGTGACTACGTCCTTGGTTACATTTTTTAATTACTACTAGGAGTATTCTTATGGTTTTTTGAATAGTACTTCTGAAAGAAGAGGAGTTCTTTTTGACATTTCCCTTGGGTTTTTTCCTTTGATTTGCATGCATCATCTCTGAAGAAAGAGAGATGGATGGTTTATCCTAACCTTGAGTATTATTTTCTAATATATATATATATAGGGAACCTCCCCTTGATGAGAGGAGAGATCAATCCCATTTTGATGTGGTGAACCTACACATTTGGATGACTAATCTTCCTAATTTGGCTGATCAAACCAATTTTGTTTATCAGTATGTTGATCGAAAAAATATTCAACCAACAGTTTTTGGTGACTCTGCTGGGGATATACATAATTTTGTGCAATTTGGAACCTCAAGTTTTAGATTGAAACATCACTTGTGTCTTACCCATTATCATTATAACCCTTATCCATTACAAAATCTGGTGACTCCATTTCATGTCTTACCCATTATCCATTTATAGCCTTACCATCTTTCTCCACCTCTATTATTTTATCTGGTCTACAAAACCAGAGCTGCTGGGAAGAGTGCACAATTTGAAGCCTCAAGCTAAAGTTGAGCCAGTCCTTTTCCATTTTTGTTTTATAATCTGGTCACTCCATCTAGATTTGTTATCTCTATTTTTCTTAATTAAATCATGGCAGTTCGAGGCCCTTGGGGTAACTCTTTTGGCCCACTCAACTTGACTCCACCTCTGCATGAACTCCCACGTAGTTCAAGAAATAATTTCCCCAAATTATTTGGTGATCAGAGAGTTCACCCTAATGAACACATTGCAGCCTTCAGTATAGCCTATGGTGTTATAGGGGTGGAATTTGAAGATGTGGTAGTCAGGATTTTTGTTGAGACACTACAAGGTGCTACTGTAGACTGGTTCTACCATTTTCAAGCTAGATCAGTGACTGACGAGGATACACTCAAAGCCAAGTTCAAAGAAAGGTTTAAGCCCACAAAAGATGTACATGCCTTGATGGCCTAGCTCACTCAGATGAAGAAAGAGCCTCATGAGCCTATGAGGGATTTTATTGCCAGGTTCGACAAGCTGAGGCACAAGATTTCCATGGTCACCCAGCCAAAACCTCATAACCTCAAATGCTTCTTCATCAACTCACAACTACCTGAAGTGAGTTTTCTATTTAGACAAGCTAGCCACATAGACCTTGCTACTACTTAGGACTTGGCTACTGAGGTAGAAGATGACCTTATCTTGGCAGGAAAGCTAAGGAGAGATCTAAATAGAGGCAAACCCTCTTCATATTTTGAATACTCACCCATAGTCACCACTAACCCAATGATACAAAAGCTGGCAAATGAATTGTTAGTCTTGAAAAGATAAATGGCACAAGGTATGTCTTATGCTCCTCTATATAAAGATATACCAAGGAGGACATTCCCTAATCAGCCATATCAAGGTAATGCTGCCAGAAGACAAGGGCAACAAAATCATCTTTCTCCCCCATAAAGGAACCTTGCCCTTAAAGCACCTCCAACCAACTCAGTAGTTGGATATCTAGAAATAGAACATGTTTCCTATTTCTAGCTTGAGTTCGAGTAAGAAAATGGTGTTTATCTCTTCAAGGAGGATCTAGAAGAATCAACTGGTGACTCCCACATTGGTTTCCTGAATTTTCAAGATGAACTCAGAAGTGAAGGTAAAGTAGTTGAAGAATCATACGCAGTATTCACTAGGTCTGAGAATTAGTCAGCCTAGTAGGCTGAAAAAGAGAAGATGGAGGAGAGATCCCAATCATCAATTTCAATTGTTGAGTAGAGAAGCCCTCTTCCTTTCCAGTCAAAGGACTTGTTGATTGCCAAAGAAGTAAGTACATCAAACATCTCTACACTTTCTACTTCAAATTCAAAGATCAGTCCTTCCCCTCTCAAAAACCAAAAGGATGAACTCCCATCCTCTCTTCCAAGTCTATCTCAGTAATTTGCCATGATTGATCATGTCAAGAAATCCAAAATTTAGATGACTGAGTTTGAATCCCTGCAAGCCAATCCTGAGCAATTAAACATTGGTGAAGAACTAAGTATGGACATGTCTGAGGCAAAAATTAATGTCACCCAAATGCCAGCCCCTACAACTCAAATTCTATTTGAGCCTTTAGATAGGGGTAATTACTTCTTGACCACAGAGGATGTTCATGTTTCTACATATGAAAGTCCTGTAGCTAACAATCTAGGAATTGATTCAAAGAAGACTTCAGGAGAATTGGTAGGGTGCAGTATAAATAAGGAAGGATCTTCCATCTCTAATGAAGATAAATCTAATAAGAGATCAACTTTTGATGATGCTTGGATCCTAAAATCTGATGGCAGCAATTCTTCCACTAATGATGGAGTTAGGACTGTGTTGATATCTCCTCAAGGAGATATTCTTCCTTCATGCAATTTGCAATTCAGCAACACCAAAAACATAGCTAGATATGAATCTCTATTACTTAGATTGAAGATTTCTCAAGATGAAGAGATCAAACTCCTTCACACCAAAGGAGATGCTGAGCTAATGGTTTGTTAGGGGTCTGATGCTGACAATCAAAGCATGTGCTAGACTGGACCAGTAGAACAACAAGCTATGGTGGTGGGCCATACTACTGTATTCCAAAGTCAGAAAAAGGAACTCTTCACCAAGAGAGCAAAGAGTTATGGCTTTCAAATTGAATACTACATCCTACCACGGGGCAAGAAGAAGAAAAAGCCAAGAGGAAGACACAAAAAATTAGTTTCCTGGTGGAGAGTTCCATTAGCTCGTCACCATTTCTAGGGACAAAATGTCTTCTTACTAGTTTATTAGGATGGCACACTCTTTTCACTACCTCATAATGGGTAGCATTTGAAACACTTCAACTCTTGAAGTATCAAATCATTATATATATGTATATTTGTATAGTTTTTAATTCTATTTTGTTTTGTTTGTTTCCATTTTTAATGCCTTCCATTTCTGGGTAACATGAATCCGTAGCCCAATGGTACACATGAAGACACTGGAGAGTCTAGATTTTACTCCAATTCTTTTTACAATTTATACAAGTTCCCCAACTAGAGCCAATTGTTGTCCCCCAAAAATATCACTAATTTTTGGTACAACATTTGAACTATTTTGGTCCTATAGACCAAAATTGTCTCTTCCCTTTTTGAAATTTGTCCTGAGCATTTAAATTCATCACTTTTCAAGCTTCTCAGAAATCTACAGACTCTGTAGGCTTGAATCTATGGACTCTATAAGAAGAGAAATCTATGGACTCTATAGGAAAAGAAAATCTATGGACTCTATAGGCCAAGTTCAATGGGCTTCACAGGTTGATTTTTATGGACTCTACAGGAAAGAAGCAAGCTCTCAACACTTGGGCAATTTAAGAGTTTGTTCAATGACTAGGTTCAACCAAAAGAGTTCATCAGTAAGCTTCTAAGAAAGGATTGAACCTTTTTGGTTCAACAAGTTCAATAGGTTCAACAGGTTCAACATCAGGTTCAATCAAAATAATAAGTTTTTAAGGCTTAAACCATTAAACCATTGAACCACTTTGGTTCAAAGGTTCAATGGGTTCAAGGTTCAACATGTTCAATGCATTTAGTTCAATGAGGATCAAAAGGACTTAGCCAAATCAAAGAGAATGAACCAATTGAACTTATGAACCATTGAACCACTTTGGTCCAAAGGCTTGGTTCAATTTAGTTGGTTCAATGCTTCGGTTCAGTCAGTCATTTCATCAAATGGTTCGACAGCTTTTGGTTCAATAAAAGGGTTCATCAGCTTGGTTCAAATCTTGGTTTAATGGTTGGTTCAAAGCTTGGTTCAACAGTTGGCTCAAAGGAGCAGTTCAATGCAAAAGTTCAAGAGAGCCTCCTGAAGGACAAGTGCCCTTGTGGAGGGCACTTGGTCGACAAAATCACCCTTTAAAAGGGTCATTTTCAAGGAAGCTACAAACATAAGTTCTTTCAAAATTTTGTTTAAGGCAGTCGAAAGGGAAAGGCATAATTCCTTCAGACTTTTTGTCCAAAGGAATTCCTTCAGACAAAAAGTCTGAAGGAATTTAGAAAGGCTACAAATGAAACTCCCATAAAGACCAAGGCAAACAAAATGAAATTTCAGAAGGCCAAAGACAAAGTTAGCTGAAACAATTCTTGCAAACTTTTTGTCCATGGGAAAATGTCCGCAAAAAAAGTCCATGGGAAAGTTTCGAAGGACTCCAAGGACAAAAGGCCACCGAAGGACCCCGAAGGGTAGGTTCCCTTGTGGGTGACTCTCAGCTGCCAAATTGAAGGACACTTCCCCAAAATTGAAGGGTCATCTTCCCTTCAGGAGGATGTAAAAACAAGAAATTTGAAGGAAGCAAGTAGTAGAGAACTTAGTGACCCGCTAGAAGAAAGAAAACTAAAAGCCATCCAAAGACCACTCGAAGGGTAGATACCCTTGTAGGGGGCTCTTCCTAACCCAAAGTGGATCATTTCTCAAGGCCTGAAGGGTAGGTCCCCTCTAAGAAATCTCAAATGACAATGTTAAAGGAATTTTTGAGGAAAGTGACGTGTGTATAGATGTCAAAGTCACGATGATGAAATAGCCATTGATCCTTGTAGGTTAAAATCTACGGACCCAAATGCATTCAAAGGCTTTATGGCCAAGATCATCAAGAAGTGACTAAGGAACAGAGCATTAAATTGAATCAAGGACCTAATTTAATTAACCAAAAAAGGAGGAACAATGAGGAAGGATCAGAAACATTTGCACATTAGATATGTTTCTAGAAGTAGACCACTAGGTGGATATTGAAAGATGCAAAATTTCAATAGTGTGACTTGTTTCTCTGCATTGAGAAAAGCAAATGGGTAAATGCACCTAAATTCCAGCCTGTCTTCTTAACAAAATTCAATGCAATAGGATGTGTTACTCTTCCCAAGTCCGTCTTGAAGAGGCTATATAAGGGACTCTCTTGTTAGTGTAAAAGGATCTCTTTCTGACAATTAGAAACAAAACTCTATCTAAATTGGAAGGCATTACTGAGACTTTGAACTCAGATTGTTGATCATATTTTGTTATTGGAATAATAAAGCAAGTGACTTTTCAGACTTTGTGCTGTGATATCTTTGTTTTTGGGGAAACTATTCTTATGTCTTTTTCCTTAATATATTTCTTGTTCCTTTAATTCAACAAGTAGAATTAGTGAAAGCAGTTAGGAAGGTGTCTTGAAGTCAACTGTTGAGAGACTTTATGCCCCCATAATTGCCTATAGTGTGTTTTCTTTTTATTTCTATGTAAAGGACCTTGGGATGACTTTGTGCCCTCATTGTTCTTCGTATCTCACTCTTAGGCAATTTAGGTGGAGACTTTGTGCTACATTTCAATTTGCTAGTTACTACGTCCTTAGTTACATTTTGCAATTACTGCCAGGAGTATTCTTGTGGTTTGTTAAATAGTACTTTTGAAAGAAGAGGAGTGCTTTCTGTCATTTCCCTTTAGTTTTTTCCTTTGATTTGCACACATCATCTCTAAAGAAAGAGAGATGGATGGTTTATCCTATCCTTGAGTATTATATTTTGCTTATATATATATATATATATATATATATATATATATATATATATCTGTATGTATGT
This sequence comes from Torreya grandis, assembly GCA_037957365.1. Classification (NCBI taxonomy): domain Eukaryota; kingdom Viridiplantae; phylum Streptophyta; class Pinopsida; order Cupressales; family Taxaceae; genus Torreya; species Torreya grandis. The sequence goes on along the minus strand of JARHVA010005608.1, from coordinate 875,789 downwards.
ATATATATATATATGTATGTATGTATGTATATATATATAGGGAACCTCCCCTTGATGAGAGGAGAGATCAGTCCCCTTTTGATGTGGTGAACCTACACATTTGGATGACTAATCTTCCTACTTTGGCTGATCAGACCTATTTTGTTTATCAGTACGTTGATTGACAAAATATTCAACCAACAATGTGTAGAGACCTTTTTTGAAGTTTTAAAGTCACCTAGAATCTAATCATAATTATATTCACCTTTAAAGGGATAAGAAACCATAAAAATACCATGTTTAGGTCATTATCTACTTGTTCTATTGTAAGGGAACATTTACCTTGATAAGGGACACATGTAGGTATTCATGAGGCTTTAAAACATCATAACCAACTCTTATTGATGGTATCATACCCCTTGGTACTTATTTCACCCCCACAAGGATTTTTAAACATGGAATATGCCTTGTCATTATAATATTGGATAAAGGGGTTCTTTATAGCTCAAACTTGTAGATTTCATTGCCCAAATTTAGTGGTTAAAGATGCAAATTTAGGCCTCCCAACAACCAATCTCCACTAATCATTTTCTCTCCAAATTTTAAATGGATCTTGTATATTCAATGGGATCCAAGGTATACCAATATAGATGATTCAAACCCTTTAGTATCCCTATTTCAATATATCAACAAAAAACCAAGGTGATTTATTCTCATCTTTTAGGGAAAAGAGCCCTAAATATTGTCATTGAATCCTTAGCATGGTTTTCAACCTTCATTTGCTCATCTAACCCTAAAAGTAGCTCTACCATGGTATTATCAATGCATTATAACCACAAATAAGTGTTTTCCCACCTATTTTTACACCTTCATATAACACTTCATATGTTTTTTAAGGCCACCTGTAGGTGGTTATTTGCATACATAAGTAGCAATGTGAGTTTAGGTAGAAGATATGGTTTTTGAGGTTTAAATGAGTTTTGAGATTTTACAAAACTTAAAAAATAATTTAATCACTACCAAAATCATTTTTAGTTCAAAATATCCTCTTCAACATGCTTGGTGGATCATGAAGACACCTATAGGTAGGCATGTCATATAGAAGCAGACAGGATTAGTTAGATAATGGATATACATTTGCCCTTCAAGTCAATTAATCTATCCTCATGGTGTTGAAATGAAACATAATGATGTTTAATAACATAATAAAGGCTCTCTCATTCCATTTCAATGTGACACTCCTAAAGCACCATGGTTATAGTCAATAACAAGATAAAATTTGACGGTGCATGCAAATTTGACTATGTTTCTTACATATGACTGCAAACTATGAAGATTGTTTTGGTGAATAAAGATTGGAAGAGGATGGGACAAATGGGATATTTAGTAAATTTTAATTAAATTATTTACACCCCCTTGAATCACTACCAAAGCATAAGAATCTTGAAAATGGTGGAAACCTACTTATCACATAGAAAACTATCTTTACTTGCAATTTGAGATACTTAACCCATAAAAACAATTTTAAATTATAAATAAAATATGGATATAATTATATTATTTATTAAACATCCTATGGCACCAACCTTATCAACTAGATTATATAGAATCGTCTAAACAAGAGCAAAACCTGTAGGGTGCATAGATTAACAAGTAGAAAAACATAGTCAACTTCATAAGGATGATTTATAAAGTAAATACCATAATTATTAAAAATATTTTTATATAAATTCATATATTTTATTTTAATTTCACATCCCAAAGGTTTTTTAATTATAACCTCACCTACTGGTTGTACCAAGTATAAACCTGAAGACTAGTTTTATGTGTTTAGAAGGGTGAAAAAGGAGAAAATGGTTTTAGCTCATAATTAGAACTTAAATATAATTTTTTAAAATGTAATTTATATTTATTAATATTAATATACATTAATTAACCTTATCCCATGTGTCACACTCCTTTATGGGTCGTATAAGGGCAAAACTCTTCTCTTTTTCCAATAAAAATATCCTTTCTTCTAAAGAACCTACCACTTTTAGTTCCCATAAATTTATTAAGACATATGATGATGTGTGTGGTGTGACATAACATTTTTGAACATTCACATTTCCTAAGTATGTTTTACAATTCATTAAAATTCCCTTTTATGACCTCAAAATGACTCAAAATGATATAAGGACTAAAATGACTAATGACCAAGGTTAATATAACATTAAATCACACTAAATTACATATAATAAACCTTAATACATATATATTATACCCATAAAATACCTAATATACAATTTTTTATGTATAGGGGTCCCAATTTGACATATAGGGTCAAATTTGGTCAATAAATTGGTGACTCAGAGGGGTAGTATGCCTGCTATACTAAATAAACTAGTAGCTTTATCAATCCATTAATATTAGGGATTCATATAAATTCTAAAATAAAACAAGGAGGCCTTTTACCATTGACCACAAGCTTTGATCAAGACAAGACCAACTAACTACCTCAACCACACAAAATAAAAGACACACATAAATCAAAACAAACATACTAACAAGACACACATGTGTGCAAAGCACTTAGGAAAAATAAAAATACAACAAATACATACAACTAAAAATCAATTATACCTCCCTTTCTAGGATCAAAAATAAAGTTTCTTGTATTTCCTTCTTCATGAGATGAATCATGGTGACATACATGTTGCTCTTTAGATTGAACACATGATAGATCAGACCTAATTATTGACACCTCACTTGTTAAAATCTCAAGTAGACCATATTATAATAGGTCTCTAATGTATATCTATTCCTCTTGGCCGTGTACACATACCTCATATTACTACCTACTCTTCATCTCATGATCAACTTTCACCTTCTTTGTAGGCATGGTTTCAAGAGGAATGGTTTCTTGTTCATTGGAAGATTTAGACCAATAGAAGCTTGTTTTTAACTCTAAAGGTTCATGTTAACTTTTATATTTCTCATCTATGACATTTTTAAAAATGTCATCTTGATTACCATCACTTGTAATAAGCTCGAAAGAAGTTGTAGACCCCTTGAAAGACTCAAACTCATTGCAAATGTTTTTAAATTGCTGCCACAAGTCCTTATATTCTTTTTGATCAAAATAATGAAGGGTAATAACAATATAATCTCATTTATCCTCTTATTTAGAGTCCAAAATTACTTCATCCATGATTTTGACTTCAACACAAGGAAGGCATTCTTCATCATTAACCAAATAAGAAGACACAACACAAGGACTCACCTATTCTTCATCTCTTAGGACATCTTGACGGTTCTAAATTTGTATATTATCTATAATAATGTGATATTTATTCCCAAGGGCCTAAAGTTATTCCATCTCCTTCTCCTTCTTGGTGATGCCAAGACTAGGCATCTTGAAATCCAGTGACCTAGCCCAGTGAGGTTGCCAAGGAGTTGTATTTTCTTCAAGCAAGAGTTATGAATTCTCTTCAACCATATGATATTTTTTAAGTTCCCATACCATAGGTACATCAAGGTAAAGGTTGATGGGGTGAGGAAAATATAAAATATTTTATGTAGGTGGAACATAGGACTCAAAATCAAGTTGAGAATGAAATGTAAGAGATTCTTTTGGGTGTTCTTGAGGAAGGGGAGGTAGACCTTGGGCTAAAATAGCTTGGTTTTCTTCTTTATATTTTAAAATGAATTCTTTAACATCTTATTTATCTTGAGTAATATCTTGAGGTAGGTTATATGGAGCATGTTTAGGTATAGGATATTCTTTTAGGTATGAACCTTCCATCACACCTTGACTTAGTAATATCATCCTTGACTCTAACTCTTCAATTTGCTTGGCTACATTATCTTTGAAAAGTATTTCTTGAATTTCATATGAATCTTCATGAGGATGAGGAGTTTAAAATGTATTACATGTAAGACAAGAGGTATCTTGAGGAAGGGTGGGAGTGGCTTGCATATGATCAATTTATTTCTCAACTTCACACTCTTTATGAAGGTATTTATCCTCTTTCTTTCCCTATGACTCCACTATCTTATTCTAGCTTAGGATGTTAGGATTAGGATTATTTTATTGAGGCGGTGATGAAATTTTTTGGGTGGATGAATTATTCAATAAACTTTTAATATCCTTGGACTTAGATTCTCCACCTTGTCTCCAACTTGGAATCTCATATCTAGAGGTCACTTATTAAGGTGGGGATGTAATTGAAAAGGGAAATCAAGACTTGAATTCCACTTATTTTTTTGATGATATGGAATATTGAATTTGCATATTGGATAAATTAATCTACCTATCAATATTTTCTTTAAAAATAAGGTTTCTCTTCTCAAATTTCTCTTCTAAATGATTAGGAAGAGGATGACTTTGATAATCTTGATTGGGCTCATGAGTAGGCATCAAATAAGATTGATAGTGATCTTAGGGAAGTATATATAAATGTTGATAGATTTAGTGAGGCTACCTTTCATGAATTCATATCCTATACTCTAAGTAATAAACCAAGCCACTCACATCTAGAATCTCACTTGTGAGCCTTTGTCAATTATCTCTCTCAATAGGTTGTCACTCTCTTTTGACTAGATCTAATGCATCTCTCAAATTATGATTTAAATTAATAGGAACATCAAGACCATATCCCCTTTGTGTGTCAAGATCTATCATGTACCTCTCATAGCTCGAGTGTCTACTTGAAGGTGGAAATGGATTGACTTGAGAAGTGGCTAGGTTGACTAGGAGGAGTAAGACATTGAGAAGGCTAGCTATAAGACTGATACACTTCATGAATGGGATTATAAACTTAATTTTAAAGTTGGTACACTTCATATTGGATCTATTAAGGATCATGATAGGGCTGATAGGGGATGACATAGGCTTGATACACCTCAATAACTTCTGTGAAATAAAACTCAACAGTAAATTCAACCATGGAATTCATTAGGAAGCAAGAACACAAGGAATGATTTTTAGTAATCCTAAAAAGGAATACCTAGGTGACTTGACCAATTTATGTAATCTCAAAGTTTTCATTGATGCTTAGATAGATTCTTCCAAAGGTTGATTATTGAAAGATAACACCAAAAATCTTTTAACTTCTTGGACTAAGAGTCCCATCAAGCATGTAAAAACCTATTGTTACTTGGATTTACACTCTTTTAGGATATGTATCATCTCTCCACATCCAATTTTCATAATGGAAATGCCTCTAGGCTTGTGGGTAGCCTAAGGATGAGGTGAATCTCAAGGGATCTAGCCCTACCTAGAGATTCACCTCATCCCTAGGCTACCCATAATCCTAGAGGTGTTTCCATTGTGCCACATGGATGAGGAGAGCTATGAAATCTCTTGAAAGGGAGAAAATCCAAGTGAAAATAGTTACCTTTATGGTATCCAAAATGTGGAAGACATAAAATGTAAAGTAATCGAGCAATGATCACTAAGAGTCATGATATTGTGCCACATGGTATAGTCTTGGAGACTTAAAATGCATAACATATCTAAAGGCATATGAATCCTAAAATACCTCCAAAAAAAATACATTTTCACAAGTGTCAAAATCATGTGTATTTATACCTATATATTCTAAAAATTAATAATCCAACATCTGACATCACCCTATAAAAGGAGATGGCATCTGTAGATAGATACCTTAAATTTGGTGGCCAAGCAAAGAAGGTAAATGATGGGTAAGTGATATTTTCATTATCTTATAGTTTTTAAGTAGGATAAAATGAAAATTAAATATATTCAAATGCCAAGGTAGATCTCATGGTCAACTATGAAACTTGAAATAGGTCGAGTGGAGAGATACATAGATCTAGGAAATGATCACGAGACATATATATTAATGGGAGAATGTTTTTTATACATGGAATGACAAAAATAAACTATAATTTATGAAAACAATAATTTTTATAGATTTACCAAATTATATAATAATTTTATAATAGTGTTCATTAAGATCTAATTCCACAATAGCATTGGTAAAACTAATTGAGCGTCGAAGTAAGGAAATTTTAAATTTTGATCGAGAGGAAAATGAGAGTTTGAAATATATTTATAGTATGATATATGTTATTTATATATTATAATGACTCATTATTATAATATTAATTTATTTCCTACATTAAATAAGAAAAGTGTGCATTTATAAGAGGTTTTGTTTTCATGTAGATAAGTATATGGAATTAGAAATGGAAAAACTAGAGAAGAAACATGTTATTCTATCATTGGGATTTTTTTTCAATGATGTGGCTCTTCATATTTAGATTGATGATCAAATTTAAAATTAATAATTAAAATTAAATAAACATTGGATCATTATATCTTGAAATACATTAGATATTGCATCCCCTTTCATTGTGAAAGTGGTTATAATCTAAGAATTATGCCATGACTTTTTCTTATCTTTTTATGGATGTGTTAACTCAAGAAGTTGATTTGTAATTAGTTACCATAAATAATTATTTTCATTAGGCCATTTTCTTTTTTGTGAATCAATATTTCAAGTCTAATTACCTTACCTATATAATTAATAGTGCTTACCATTGTAAAGGGTCCATTATTTTTGCACTAAAACTCTTAGAATTATGTTAGGATTGTACTTGCCATTCTACTTTGTTTTGTCATGATTTTATGCTAGAGGTTTTTGATTTGAGAGAATTAATAGACGCCAAAAAATTGTTTGAATTCTGATTTTTTAAGTTAATATAAATTCAAATTATATCATAACTAGTTTGATTGATTTTAAATTCTCATTCTATTTGTTTTTAATGTTTCATTATATCATTGTGTTCAATAGCTATAGGAATATGTATTTGATTTATTTCATATAAAATTTGAATTATATGTTCATAATTTTACTTTGAGTCTTAATCATTGGTTTATCTAACTTGTGTAATAGATAAAATTGATTCCCATTGATATAATTGTAACTAGTGACATTTTCTATTTTTTGTCAATAAAATATATGATCTTAGTCAAAGAATTATACTTTTTTTCCTTAATCCTATATTACATTTTTAAATTATAAAATGTCCTACTCATTATATTATAAGTTACACATATTATGAAAGAAGATAGTAAACCTATGGTTTCAACAATATCAGAACATTAGATAATTTTAATTAAGATAAAAATATCAATTAAAATTTTGATGGTAACAGTTACTACTCACCTAGATATAAATTATATAAATTTATTGGCCCTTGGATCCCTAGTAAAATCCTAAAATGAGAGGATAATTCATCCAAATTTTTTGACTCCCTTTGTCCTCTTAGATTAACTAATTTAATAGTTACATTATGAGTGGGTAACAAATTCATCCTAATAGAAATTGGTGCTAGAAGAAGGGACTAAACCTATGAATATTCTAAGATTATCATTGATTATGTATTTTTTGTCTTATTAATCACCATTATGATTTTTAATTTTTTGTTTTATTAAAACCCACACAAATTTAAATTGGTCTTTGTCACTCTAGAGTATTATTTGAGGATCATGTGATCTAGAGTTAGGTTTGGTCATATAATATTAATTATTTTTCCTCTTCAATATCATAGACATATTAGATCTGATCTAGGTAGAGACATAATATTAATTTATCCAACCACACCATCCCCACAATCTGTCACCAATATACCAATCTAAATGGTTGTGGCTTGGTTAGTTAGATCAACTATAAATGTTTATGATGATGTGCATGATTTTCCTAACAACCCTAAGTATTATATTTTAATGTTCACTCCAAACACTTTAAAGACTACAAAAGAACACATTACATATTACAAAACATCCCTTAGGTTACTTAATGTTGATCTTGAATATGTATTCTTTGAGTTATTTCCTTTCACCTTGATTGATCATGATTATGATTGGTTTCTCAACCTACTTTAGAGTTTAATTACAGGATGGAATCAATTGAGTAATATGTTTTTAACCCAATGTGGTCAAGTAGTAGATCCAAGAATCTTCTACAATTAGTTTTATTACATGCGAAGGAAACCCAATGAATCTATATGTATTTATTATGCACATTTTCAAATTATGTATAGTAAGGTAATAACCATATATAGACCTAATGTCCAACTAGCCTTAGAAATTTTCAAAAATGCATTGGACCCTTGGACTAACACGTTCTTAAGGAGAGATCCAATATCATTGATTTTCCCATTATATATATAAAAGTAATAAAAATGGATAGACATATCAATATATAAGGAAACATGTTAGCTCCCATTCTAAATGTTCTCCCAAACATGTCATTGTTAAACTTAATCCCACCAATAAATCAAAATGTTCCTTTACCAAAG
>JARHVA010005608.1:815000-860000 GCA_037957365.1 Torreya grandis | reverse complement strand
TCTTGTTTTATATGGATTCCCATTAGCCCTAGAGTATATACCAATAAATTATTTGGGGAGATCATTATTTTACTTTATTTTGATGAATTAATCATCACATGGATTTATACCAAGAATAATCATGATTTAAAATTATAGTTAGTGAATTAATTTGGGATAAATGTTATTCAATTGTTAAATGTTTTCATTGGTCCTTAATTTTAATAGTCAGAGATTAACATTTTACTAATCAATCAAAGTAATCTCAAGACATACTTTATCACTTTAAAATGGAACACTTCAATTCCACATCGATTACATTTCAATCTATAGTTATTGATCTTGTCATGTGTACATCTACATCAATTGATCTTACACTATATAGGAAATATGTGGGAAGTTTTATATGCTTGAATCATACTCATTGTAATATTTTATTTTTATGAATATTATATTAGTATTTTTTCTTACCCCCATAATAGACATTGGAAATTTGAAAACTACATTCTATTGTATCTTCATTATAAAACTAGATATGGGATTGGGTATAATTCATAAGGAAAAGGCTCAATTATTTGCTACACTTTTGGTGGCCAAAAATTTATTTCAAGTTACATAAAAAACTATAGGTAGGATATATGGATAATCATAAGTTGAATAGGGGATACATCTATAATTTTAGGCCAAGTTTCATGACTTGGTCATATAATACACACTATTATCATTTTTCCAACTATTGAAGTTGAGTATAGTTGATATATAATTGTTTTCCCTATGTTAATCTTGATGTGAAACATGATTTATAATTTTAGATATACATATGTATAACCCATAGTTATTTGGTATGATAATAATATCACTATATTTATCAAATGAATTAAGATATATCTATAACTTGTCATACTCAGTGAATCTTGAACTTAGAAAAGGTAATCTTACCAACAACTCTTACATAGCTATTTATATTGGGGATATGACCAATATGGATACACTAAACCTAACCAAGGGATATATTATCACAAAACACTACAATAGAGGGTTTCAAAGACTCTAGTAAAGTATCATTACATAATAACCCTAGCAAGGCCAATAAAATATGAAATAAAAGAAACTAATCTAGTGATCACCAAAGGTTATGGAACAAAGGGGGATAATTAAGAAAATAAAACATAAAAAATCAAGGAAAAATATAATCAATTAAATTTAGAGGTAATTTAAAATAAGGAGTAAAACATTAAAACTATTACTTTGTACAATATCTAATCTATCAAAAGAACAAGTAAAAGTTATAAAACGTTATGTTTTGTTATGCCTCAATATCTCCCTTGGCCAAAGGTGATTTAAAAGAGTTTGTTTTTTGTTTTCAAGTATCAATCTATATAAATCATCTCTAGGATAAAATATTCCTACTTTGCATCCAATACTTTCCCATAATACAAGTTATCTTTCTTCCATGTAAAACTCCTAAGAAGTGACTCTTCAATTGTAGAGTTCATAAAATTGTGACATGTAATAATGGAAAATTAAGGTTACTCTCTTTAGGATTGAATTTAAGGTGATATTTATAGACAATCATGGACCTTAAATTCTTCCATAAATTTAGTTGATAATATCAACCAACACATTTCTCTTAGGTGATAAAATTAGTCGTTAGTTATTGAACTAGGTCAAAAAGGCTAACTTAGTTTTGTAATTTGTTATTAATCCTTACAAAGATTGACCTAACTAACTTAGTAGAAAAAAATAATATTAAGGGTGTTTTCTTAGTTAAGGGCTATTTTAGAGGGATAATTTCTAAGGGAAGTGGATAAGTGGTATTTAATTACTTAGGGATTTGGATAAAAATAAATTTTAGTGTTTTTAGGTAATGGTATATGGACAAACATGTTTTGAAGAACCAAACATTTTTTGACCCCTTTGCTAGAGTGCCATGTAATGAGTGAACTTAGAGAGATTGAAACTCGACAAATTAATACAAGAGAGAAATCATCAATAAATGATAAAGATTCAAAATATTATGTAAATACATATGCCCTACTCAAATTTCATCATGTTCAATGAAATTATAACATGGGATGGTGATTTGAGAATTAACATAGCAACACCTAAGAATTATGATAATAAATTATGATAGAAATCAATAAATAAATGACAATAATTAATATTGGTAATTAATTGAAAGTGACATTACATTAATTGAAGTACATCTATCTATGAATGGCTATGTATTTTAGTTATAATCTATATCATGGAAGGTTCATTAACTAATTTGGACAAATGCTAAAGATATAATACTAAAGATATAAAATAAAAAATTGTATGAAAATTGCAATAAATGAACATTTTCATAACTAAATAAGTTACTTGGAAATTTGGTAAGCTAAGTTGATAAATTATAATTTGTAACTAAAATAACAAATAAATTAGATAAAATGGGAGTAATTTAGGTTATACAAAATCCAAGGTTAGTAAATGACCAACACCCAAAATATGTGCATTAGGTAAGACAAGTTACAATACATATCAAATAAAGGACATGTGAAACTAAACTAATGGAACCAACATCAATGTAAGAGAAGTAACAATCCATGCTCAAACAAGTAAGTAAAAAGAACATAAATTTAAACACTATTTAGGAAAAAAAATTAACAATCTATACTCAATCAATAATGGAAAAACTTAAAGTAATGCAAAATAAATGAAAGGAAATGGTTTGTAAAATGGTTGAAAACTAACTACATAATGTTAATAATAACAAACAGAAATCTAATATGGATAAGGAAATTATTAAGAAAGTATCTCATAACCATTCAAAGATTTAAATTTTATTCTAACGATATATGAACTTTGAGCATGTCTGAAAGAGATGACGAATAAAGAATTTAGAAGTTGGAAAAATTTGAGAAACAATATTGCCTATTAAGGTTAGATATGGAATGGGTGGTGGTGGAAATGAAGGCGACACCAAAGTAAATAATCATTATTAAAAAAAAAACACTCAAATCAAGTTACAAACACAAATAGACTTTCAAAATTAAGGCTCTAAAGAGTTCATATTATCCACATAAATTTGGGTTAACTAGTGAAGAATAAATACCATCATATGGAGGATATACATGCAAAAAAATTAAAATGGGTCTACCTTCCCCCAATGTGTTCCCCATTCCTTAGCACCCCTTATATAGTTATCAGTCTATTTCAAAGATTAGGTACTTGTGTGAGAAAGTAGGTATCCATTATAAATATATTTTTAGAAGTATGAGACCTCCTTCCCTAGTCTACTATATATATCATGAGGCTAACTATGGAGTTTGAGCTTCATATAGGATAAAATATGTAGTTAATAATTATCAGGTCTTTTGATGTGATTTTAAATTTTAAGTTTTATGGATTTTATCTATTTCTCCTCTATACAAATTCATAAAACTAGAGCTGAGTGTTTAAAAAAATTATCACTAGATAACTTACACTTGGTGGCTATAAAAATGAACTTAGAGAATATGGTATCTAATATTATTGTATTTTTATGTTAGATAAAAGTGTTATCTTGAAATATAAATTGGTGTGCCCATGGTGGAATGGAATAGGGGAGATTATGGAAGTGAACATGGAATAATTGAGTTAAAAAAATATAAAAAAATTGTGTGGTGTGAAAATGTTACAATAATAGGCAAGTATGGGTCATCATCATAAGGAATAGTTTATGTGAGGTGAGACATGCAAATAGATTTTAATAATAGTCACCATAAAATAATATAGCTAATTTCAATAGTATGAAGTCATAATTCTCAACCATTGTCTTATTTTTCAAGAAAGACACTTGGCTAATATTGTCAAAAAAATGTATTTTAGAAAATGAAAATTTATGAGGATGGCCTAGTCTTATTTGAGGTCTTATACTACAACACATAAAATATAAATTGAATAAGTGTAAAAATTAAGACTAACATAAGCATATTTTGTGAGGAAAGCTTGAACCTATCCTAGATCTTACACTACAACTCACAAAAGGAAAAAAGAATATGTGGGTGAACAAATTAAGTTTGTAAAGTAATGAACCAATGAATGAAAATAGACTTTAAGATCAAATAATGGAAGATGAAAAAGAAAAAAATATATTCATGAGGATACCTAAGTCCTATCCAAGGTATTATGATGCAACTCATTTAGTTGAAGGAATATAGATAGGTAAAAAGACCAATGATAGGATCTAGGGCTACTGAGATTGATACAATTTTACACATTGAGAAAATTTCTAAAAACCTGCAAGAAGTGTTAGCAACATATTATATATAAATATATGAAAGACATGTAAGAGTTCCATGGGATGCTGCACAAAGACTCAAGATCATTTATGACCTTTAATCTTTGATAATATTACTCATCCTCCTAAGTTTTTGAATTTTTGTAAGTGCAAGGGATTCTTTAATAGGCTCCCTCATGGTGAGAGATTACTTGAGAAGGATTGATAGTATGAGATAAATAGGGGCTTGGAATAGGTATATGATCCTATGGGTTTTCATTATTAGATCCATTGGAGTTTTAAATGCATTTTCAAAAACTTATTTAATTTTTAAATATTGGGGTGAAAGTTCCATCTAGAAAAAAAGTTAGTGGGAGGGGCATTTATTAGTAAGACTATACCACTGGACTTTTGAAATTTCTAAACTTTTTTTAGTTTTTAGTTGGATCATTATGTTGAGTTTAATTATTAGAAGATAAGATGGTTGTTTCCCTTATACATGTGGGATGGAGAGTATAAATGGTCTCCCTAAGAACATAAAATACCACTAGAGAGGTGACCTCAAGCACTCTTTTAAATTCTTGAAGTGTAGGAATCCAATCCTATATGGTCTTGATAAGATTTAGGAAAAGGATTAAGAGAATTACAATAACTCTCTCATAGGGAGATTTGTAGGAGTGAGGAATGACATTGAATTAGTTAGGAATTGAACCAAGAATAAGTGGACTAGGTAATATGGGTAAAAATGTTTTCTCTTGTTAATAAGTGATTATTATTTTAATTTGGTTGCATGAATGACTATATTAATATTCTTACTGAAGGTCCATGGTGGATCAATAGAATAATTATTTTGAATCAACCTTGGAAAATAAATTGGTCCTCCTCATATTTCAAGTTTGATAGGATTCTTTTATGGATTAAACTCCTAGGTCTCTCTCTTACCTTTTGGGATAAATTGATTGTGAGAATCATGGATAAAAACTTTAGATTTATTATGACTATTAACCTAGTCACCCTTTCACATAAAATGTTGGTCTCACCTTGGATCTATGTGTTTGTCTTAATGGATCATTCTCTTTCTAGATCTATTTAGCTCAGGTCTGCCTTGGGTTCTTGAAATTGTAGAATTATGTTTGAAAGGAAAAAATAAATTTGTCTATGTTGTAGGAAATTTGGTCACCTTAAGGGCTCATGCCTGATGACCCAAGGAATCCATCGAGATATCATCCCTAGGTTGGAGGGTCTTAATGTTATCCTTGGCTCTTGGAGGTATGATGGGAAGGTAATGAAATTCCCCTAATTAAATCTTTGAAAATATTAGGATTCAAGAAGATGTTAAAGACATTATGAGTATGAATAATCTATGGATCCTCTCATAGTTGGTAGTTCTTGTTGAATATGGTCTTTGGATTTTATGTTTTAGATTAAGGTAAAAGCAAGTTTTGAAGGGACCCTAAAACCCTTTAACATAATCAAGAAAGATAAAGCATTAACAACCCCAAGGAAAGGCATTCCTGAATCCTACTGAAGAATAGTATAAAGAATAGGTTTTACAGGGACCTGAAACCACCAATATAGACCAAATAAAAGTACCCAGGTTTTATAAGGACCTAAAACCTAAAAAAACTAGGCTCTACGACCTGAAACAAGAACCCAAGTTTTACAAGGAGCTGTAACCTTAAAAAACTATTCCACACAATAATAGATCTCACATTACAGTGCCACATATACACGAGGATGGGTTTGAACAAACCACACAAACTCGAGCCCCCAGACCCCAACCAAACATTCAAAGAATCAAGCCCCAAAACCAACACCGCTAGCTCCCAATCCATCCACCTGATCGTCTACCCATTATCTCCCTTTACTAAGCTCAGAGGATTCACCGCCATGGCAATCAAAACTTTGTCAAAGATTTCTAGAAGCAATTCAACATGAGCCATGACCCCAACCGACAGAAGGCAATGGAAAATAACCAGATCTGGTCTCCAACCCTGAAATGCAACATTCTCAATCTTGGACCTGGGGTTTTAGTAGAAGTAGATCCCCTCCTCATCCATGATCATCACATCAACAACCACCATGGAGAGCCTTATAGGGTACTCCCTGCAACCAAACCCTCACTGCACGTGTTGGTTGAATATCCCAACAGCCAAATCCTCTCTGCGCACTGGTTTTTGATGTTCCTTATAGAGGAAACAAAGTTTCCCCCATCTGTTCACTATTTTCTTTACAATCCAAATTTGGATGGTAGTCCAACTCAATCTAGAAATCCAACCCAGGTTCCATCCATAATACAAAAATCTGAAGCAAAACAATGTACCACGTAATAATGGATTTCTCATTTCTGTGCCATGCTCAAACACCATGGATCCCTTTGCAGCTGGGATCTGGTTGCCAAAGTCCGCAGCTGTGAAGGTTAGGGTTTTAGCATGGCCACATCCATAGCTGCGCTCCCTCTTCCCTCATCCCTCCGCAGCTGACATTTTATGTTATTTTGAGTTGGGATATTTTTGTTTGCCTTGATTGTTTCTTTTTCACTTTCTAAGACTGAAACCCCACCTGTTTCCCATAATAGACCCCACACTAGTTTTGTAGGGTTTTATCTTCAATCATAACAATGGTAAATAATTTAAGAAAAATATTTCATTAATAATTGAGAATTAGTGGGTTATTTCAAAATATGTCTTTAATTAGTTTGTAATATATAAGTACTAGGAACAAGAATATCTTTGAGAAAATAAGGTCCCCAAAACTTCTAAGCATAATTTCCTTCTTTATAATAATTTTAATCTAATTTGAGGACTAAGTCACCAATATTGAAAGTAAAAAAATTGAATTTCTTATTATGTTGTTTATAAATGCGATATTTATATTGATGATTATGTTGTAAGTTGCTCGTACATCACTCATCAAGAAAATATAAGACATTGAGATGGGATTCAAAAATATCTTCATCATGAATGACATCATGGAGATAGATGCATAAGAATGGTAACTCAAATTCCATTGGTAATGCATCTTGGCATCTATATACTAAGGAAAAAGGAGTTTCACCAATCGTGGTATGAATATTGGTGTAGTAATACCAAAGTGTTGGCCTAAATATTGAGATGTTAATAAGTAATAGAATTCTTAATAGTATTTTTTAATATATTATTAATATTTTTTATTAGTGGCTTTATCTTAGCCATTGCACTAAAGGTGATATGGTGTAAAACATTTATGGATAATTTAGAATTTTTCACATAATTATTTCATATCTTTGATCTTGAAATTTCTACCATTATCAAAAATGATAGTATGTAGAATTTAAAAAAGACATGATTTTATTAAAAATTAATTTTGATATGGTGATACCAATAACACTAACAAAAGGCATAGCTTCTACCCACTTGGTAAAACATCCAGTGGCATTAATAATGAAGACATTATAATATTGTGATTTGGGTAATTTGCCAATGAAATCTAACCCCACATATAAAATGGACAAGAAGATTCAAAGGTTTGGATTTAGGATGTAGTATAATGAATAAGGTAATCATGAATTTGAAAAGGATTAAACTTTTTAGTAAAATTAATGGTATATTTTTACAGAGTGGCCAAGAAGTATCCCATACATAGGCATTTACAGACTATGATGTGACTACTACAATTACCACTATAAATGCCCCCATGTGATTTTTTGAGGATATGAAGAAATCATTCTTTACACAATGGAAAAAATTACCTTCAACATTATAATAATAAGTAGTTCATAGAAAATTAAATATTTTCATGCGTGTTTAATAACTTATGTTTTTTTAGGCATTAGCCTTTAATAAGAAATATGATGAAAAATAATTTTGATAATGTTTTTATGACATGAAATCTATCAAGTGGTGACAATTTTGATGTGGTAAATGAGAGAATCATTCTTGGATTATGAAAAAAATGAAGGTTATTTTTATGTTTGGATGAGGAATTGTGAATCACAAAGAGTTTGATGAAAATGAAAAAAATATGTTGATGAAGTTAGATAATCATCTATGATAATTTTTTTGTATGGGATTAGTTCAATATTAAATAAGGAAAATTATTTAGCAATTGTATTGATGATTTGATTATATGTGATAATATTTTCACCTTTACATTGATAAACACCACTAACTTGATGGCATATGAGTTTTGAATAACCTAAGGCATGCATATATTGGATATATAAATTTATAATGGTTTGTATGTATGAGATTAAATATTAATATTTAGTCATGTTATTGGTGACATCAAATTTTAATCAAAAATCTAGAGTCATGATTCTACCAAGGGGGTTAACTAAAACATAGCCTTCCACACTACTTGAAGGCACTTTGAACCATCGAAGTTAAGTGTTTAAGTTTTTTCATGCAAGTTGTTTATGACTTATTTTAATTCTTCATTGGTAACCTTAGATTTAACTTTATCAATAGATAGATGAAGCTATTCTATATTTGTTTTCTCTAAGGTCAGCAGTGAAATTATGAAAATAATATTTGAGTGAGATATATTGATTAATACCTTTAATATAAAGAATTTGTCAATTAGTAAGATTATATTGGAGATGATTGGTAGCAAGGAAATTGGAGAAAAAAAAACTTTCTTGGATGACTTACTTGTTTACTAATTTTTGTGTAAAAATTATTGAATAAAATACCATTAATATGACCATCCCTTTACCAATTTTGTCTCTAGGTATGAAATCTTTAGAGAATAAATGATGAATTGGATAAAAATATATAATAACATAATTAACTTTGTAAAGCATATGATATCAGATATTTTCATCTATAAATATATAACTAAAAAATAATATCCCACTTTGCTATAACATTTCTAAGTAGCCTATTAGAGCTCAATTGATATAATATATTGCATGCTATTTTCTAGTTTGATATTATTGAGTAATCATTTCCAAAAATAATATAGGTGTAGATGAAGTATACAGTATAAGTGGATGATCATTCAAGGGGAATCAAAAATTAGGAGAATTAAGAAATGAGTCCTTCAAGCTATTGAATTATTTTCTATAAGAATTGGTACATTCTAGAGCATTACCTTTCTTAAGAAGAGAATTAATAAAATACATGCAAAATCCATTTAGGGAACAAAACATCATATTTGTGAAAGTTTCCTAAGGTATGTGTGTATGTATATAATGTAATAAGGATTAGGCATGTTGATAATAGTTTTAATTTTAGATAGATAGACATCAATTCCTCTGAGGGAGACTAGAAACACTAAGAGTTTACTTGAAATAACATTGAAAACACATTTAAAAGGGTTAAGTATGAATTTTTTATTTGATGATTTGATCAAATATGATTGATAAATTATGAATATGAATATCATAATGCTTAAATTTGGATTTAATATCATCAACATATGTTTCAATTATTTTAGGAATGAAGTCATGAAATATATTAGTTATTACACATTGATAAGTAGCTACAACATTTTTGATGTTGAAATAAATTTTAACATCATAGTGGTTTCCTAATTTAGTTGTAAATGTGATTTTATATTTATATTTATATTTTATATGAATTTTATTATATCCTATGAAACCATCCATGAGATATGACATTGTTTATGTGGTAGTGGAATCAACAATGGCATTAATTGATGGTAAAGGAAAATGATCTTTTGAACATGTTGAGTTGAGATTATGAAAATTTATGAATATACAAATAAACATAATGATTTTTTTTGTGATTGGGGAAAATGTTTGAAAGCCATTTCATGTAATCTATTTTTTTTTTAAATTTAAAATCATTTTTTTATGATTTCCTTGTGACACAGAGTGAAAATCTTGAGATGAAATTTTTGTTGTTTTTAATACATGGTTTGGAATCAAGATAAGTAATGATATTACAAATGAAAATATTAGGATTAATTCCAAACACGTCCTTAGATTATCAAATGAAATATTCATAATATTTATCAACGAATAGACTAAAATCATCATGCTCATTAGGGTTAAGATATTTAGAAATAATATTAGGGTGAGTAAATAAAGGTGTACCATATTCATTTTTTTTTCCTATATAAACATAACACTCACATATTGGAAATTATATGGAGTAGTAGGGAGTGATTAAACAAGATGCGTGTTAGGATCCATGCTAGCGATGAAATTTTTTAAGCAAGGAAGGTTTGTCTAAAAGTGACCAAGCTTATCATGTTGATGTGGTAGTCAAGGTTATCTAGGATGGAGAGTTTTTTAAATATATTCATAATTAGGAATAATGGGTAAAGGTCCATAATATTCAAAATCTACTTTAATATAGATGATTTGGTTACCTTTTCTATTGTACTTGGAATGTATTTATCTCACAATAATAGTTGTAGAATCTAAGTTAATTTAAGGAGGTAGTGTAGAGGGTAAATATTTAGTATTAATGATATTAGGTTGAGTGAGATAAATAAGGTTAGTATTAATTATGTTAGTTTTTTCAATAGATTTTACTATACTCGAGTAATATAGAATAATTGTGTCAGTGTTATGGTGAATAGAGTAAGAAGTAGGAAAAGGGAAAAAAATAATGTCTATAATATTTATGTTTGAAAATACATCTTGTACTAAATATAATTGATCAATAGAATTAAAGGATGCAATATTAGTGATATATTGGACTACCCATGAAGTATCTATCAATGGTAAATTGACTATGCGTACATAACCTTTAGGTTCATAATTAATATCGATGATAGATGAATGAAATGATAATTATAGTCAAAGGTATGTATTTTTAGAAACTTATTTTTATAATGGTTTACATCTAC
This sequence comes from Torreya grandis, assembly GCA_037957365.1. Taxonomy (NCBI): domain Eukaryota; kingdom Viridiplantae; phylum Streptophyta; class Pinopsida; order Cupressales; family Taxaceae; genus Torreya; species Torreya grandis. The sequence goes on along the minus strand of JARHVA010005608.1, from coordinate 848,977 downwards.
ATTTCATTATTGAGCTTCAATCATGATATAATTGTCATCATAAGTTAGTGAGTTATTGCATGCAATAGTTTAATTTGGAGTATCATTACTATATATACCTATGTTATTGAATTTATGATGAGACATAGGTAAAGGATATTCAAAGAGTTTGGATACCCCATATTAATAACAATGGAAATAATCCTATGTATAATAAGCTTCATAAGCATTGTATAAGGGAGGACTATACATAATATTATTGATTTGTGTAATTGTGTGATAATGTAGGAATAAATAAAGAGGAAACCATTATTCTATTTAAGGAGTTAATAGAGTGATATTACAAGTATTTTTAAATCACTAGGTTTTTCATGATCTGAATCTAAAAGAGTGACATGTAAATCAGGATGCTTGTTAACAAATTTAGGTAAGGGTGGGCTATTAATTTAAGAAATAGTAGGAATGTGATAGTGAGATATAATATATGGTAATTGGATGCTCAAAGGATTGGGATCAACTTCAATTTTTAAACATTTCATATTATTTATGAATTTGATACATTAGCTACCCAAAGAGGAAATTCCATGCATACAATAAGTGCATGGGTGACCTAATACTATCTTGTAATAAAAATTAAGATCAAGAACTATAAACATGATGTGAATTATTTTAGTTCAAATGGTAAGAGGTAACCAAATGCAACCAAGTGGTTTTTGAAAAAAATTATCTAATCCTCAACACATGAGACATGCTTGTTTTATATTATATTTGTTGTATTTGTATTGTTTAATTAGCCATAGAGAAGTGACATTAATTATAGATCCTTCATCTATTAATAATTTTTAAATGAAGATATTTTTTATTCAAATTTTGTTAAAGAGAGGTAGATCATTGGCTCAAAAAATAATTTCATCATTAGTAATATCTTCTTCAATAAATTCTATATAGGGTTTCATGAAATAATAAATGGTTTTGATGCCATGAAATTTAAAATGTGGGGGACCATTAAAAGGGATTTTAGAGTCCTAAGATGGTACTTATTTAATTTCCTATAGTTGTTGCATCAGGAATTTATAGTGATAAGGATAAGTCTGGAATAATTTCATTACAAGAATTTCACAAGGCATTGAATTAAGTTCTTTTAAGACATTTTAAGGATATTTAGAATATGAAGAACCAACATGAGAATTAGGGTTATGGTAAATGACATTATTTATTGATATAAAATAAATATTCTGAGGTTATAGATGTGTAAGAATATCATTAATATCATTTGGTTATGAAGATGTTGGTTCAATAGTTGTAGTGACTTTAAGCAGTTGTTTGTTAGTAAAAAATTGCTTAGGTTTAGTGACATAATCTTTATGGGTGTACTTAGGAAAATATTATAGTTTATCCACATTCACATATTGAGAGTTCTTATAACATTAATAATAATAATTTATTATATAAATTCCTTAATTTAGATTTTGTGTATTTAGATCAGAAGAATATTTGTGAGATTTTGAAGGCATGGGTTTGGATAAACCTACCTTTTGATAAAATTTGAGATAATTTGGGTGACATAATTTTATCATAAAATTATGATAAAATGTATCACCTAACATGAAATTAATCACAAATTTTATAATCCCATGACATGTTTCATTATAATTACCAATATTGGCATGGAACCAACATAATTTGTTAGGAACATACCATGATGGGGGATCAGTATTGTTGTAGATGAAATTTTTGGATGGAGATAATAACTTGTTTATTTTTGAAACAATCAATGGTGTGTGGGAATAAGTTTGATTATATGAGTTGATTTCTCTTATTTTTATTAGTGGGGTTTTAGATGTTGAACTTTCACTTTTGATTTCATTAGTTGAAGTTTTAAAATATTCCTGGATTATATTATGAGATGGATAGAATTGGTTAACAATGAAATATTATCTTTTAGCTCAGTCAAATGCCCCTTATAATGTTTGAGGGGATAAAATTTGATACTTTTATTGAAGATAAGGTATTAAAGAAGTGATAAATAATTTGAAAATAATATTGTCAATCATGTTGTGATTTACTTTGTGATTTCCACTATTTCATGAAAGTGTGAATAGATTTCGAGGATAATTGATTAAAATTAATAAAATGACTATGATAATTTTTAGGAAGATGATTTCACTAAAGTTTATAAATTAAAGCATTACCTAAATCCTTTATTTGTAATATTTAATGTTGAGGAAGTAGATTTTACCATTCTAAAGGATCTACTATGATTGTTTCTACAAGTATTTTAGTGGTTAAAAAAGTGTTAGTTTAGATCCATTCATTGTTGATATTACCAAATTATTTAATAAAATGGGTGGGATATTTATTGCCATCATATTTATTAATTGGATAAAATTTTCCAATGTCTATGGATACAATAAATGGAACCAACAGTTCATTTTGAATATGTTAAAGCATATTGTTAAGCGTGAGAAGTTAGGGGATGATATTTATAGTGGTATCCTAAAGATGTGGGGAAATAATTTTCTAATTATTTTAAGACATGATAAGAGGTGTTTGATTAGCCATTTTCAACATATGGTTTTTCATTTTCATGATTTTGGAATTGATAGTTATTTGTTTAAGATACATTTGTTGAACCATTTGGGTAAGAATTTGAATTGCATTGATGGGTGTTTTTTTATTACTAGTGGTATCATATGGAATGTTAGGATGAGTACACTACGAAATGTTAGTATGAATGGGAGTAACTATTGACCAAATTTGACTTTTAGGTCAAATTAGGGCAACCCCTAGTAAAAAACTTGATTTTTTATGCCTATAAGGGGGTATAATATCATGTAATAAGTGTTTCATAGGTTGTTGGATGCCATTAAATGTTATATTAACCCTGTTCACTTATTTCATTAGTCTATTTATCATTTTGAGTCATTTTAGGGGGTCAATATAGTGAATTTAATGATTTTTATGGGTTTAATGGAAAGTCTACAAGTTTCAAAGATTTATATCACATTCCATGTATCATATGAGGTCTTTGGTAACTATTACTAACTGAAATTGTCAAGTTACTAAAGAAAAAGTTAGTTTTCTTGAAGAAAAGAGTGAAAATGGAACTTGTATGGCCTCATTGGGAAGTGTGTCACTTGGAAAATGTTTAAATGTAACTCTTAAGCTTCCCCAAGCTCAAATCCACAATTTTTTTGATCTGAAATTGACATTTCTTTCTCAAAACTATTTTGATCCATTTTCACTCTTCTTGGTAGATTGAAGTGACTTGCAAGTTTTTGATTTGTATGATCAGAACATGTAGTTTCAGGACAAACACCCTTGGGGGTGTATTATAAACTATAATACCTTAAATTTAATATAAATATATTTTTAAAATTATCCACATTTATTTATGAACCATCTCTATCAAGTTGGCCTTCCAAAACTTCCTATTAATTTGTGCACTCTCTAGGTTTTGGTTTTGTTTAGGCAATTCTATATAAACCACTTGCTAAGATTGTTTTCAAATGATGTTTACTATATAATATAATTTTTTAAATTCTTATTTTCACATTTTAATTTTTCTTGATGGGCCAATAACCTTAAATTTGTAGACTGGTCTCTTATAGGTGCAATAGGTAATTTTCACCATTTTTAAGAACTTTATGCTTCTCCATGGATTCAGAAGGTTATGTTAAGTACATTTAAATTTTTTAAAAGTGATCTTGATCCTATATTAACCTTAAAATATCATTCCTAAAAGTCAAATACTTCTTCAAGTTGTAATCACAATCACACATGTAATCAGTTTACCTTATGAATATATTACACAAGTTATAGGTGGTTGTAAGGAAGTTTTCATGTTGAAAAAAAAGTATTGGAAATTGTTTCAAGTTTACCTTGGTGTAATTTGTTATTATTAAATATTTAACCTTGATTTTAGTTTTTTTAAATATCATTTCATCCACATGTTCCTTGATTTCATGCTCACTGTTTACTTATATAGTCAAATACACACTTACAGGAGCCTTTGATGATGTCATGTTAATAGGGCAAAGGATGGATATAGATTTCAATATCTTAAGACTACTAAAATTGATTTTAAATTCTTGGTGATGGCATAAAAAGTGTCTATAAACTTAAACACTTTGTACATTGTCCTTCCTTGTACTCATAGCTTGTGTGAAATGATCATCTACATGTGGTGTGAATAGTGAGTTGAAGTGTCATATGGAGAGATAAATTAATGGTGAAACTTTATTTGGAATTAAAACATGCTATGTGGAACATGAAAGGTATTTTTAAGGGGTGGAGTGGAAAGTGGAAAGACAAAATGCTCTCAAGAAAAAAAGGATTGTATTTAGGGATCTAGTCCCTAAAATGGAAAAACAGAGGACTAACTTAATTTTTTGTATACTTTTTAATAAGGCCAACAAGAGTTTGAAGGAATATAGAGAGGTTAACCTTATATACCTTGGTATAAAGAAATACTATGGAAAGAATTAATAAAATTGGATTGGTGGAGGGAAATGTTTTGAGGACTCAAGATTTCTTGAAAACCCACTGAGAAACTATAGTATCATCTACATGTTTTGAGTTTTGAGAGGCATTTGATATCTTACAGAGCTCCTAAAGCTTAAATTCATACTTTGAATATTCAAATGATTGGAAATATGTGTGAATGATCATGAAAATCATTATAATGATAGGTAGGAAGTGCTTCATGTCTTGAACACACCTACAAGTGTCTATACATAGAGACATAGTGTCTTGGTCAACAAGATAGTGACCATTCTAGTATTTGAATGATTCTTTAAGGCCTCCAAGAGGGATAAAAGTTAAAACAAACATGTTTTGGCCTTAGAGGGATCCATGAAAGGTCCAATTAACATCATGATCAACCTTAAATGATTCAAGGTAGCTTATAGTACGGGGTAAGTAGATTGTCCCAGTCAACAAGGAAAATAGTGAAATAAGCTTTGTGTATTAGTAATGTTTGAACCAACTAAATGGTTAATGAATAAATGAAAATTTTTAATATACTATCAAGATTCAAGAGTGATATTCAAACATCATGATAAGCTTAAATACATCTCATAAACATCTATAACAGTCAATCCTAATGTGTCTTAGTCAACAGATGGTGAGCTAGAGGGTTAATGCCAAGGGAGTGTTTCAAAACTTGAAAAAGAGAATACTAATGAAAATTATATACATGATAACTAATAAATTATTATTTTAATATATTTTTACATCATATTTAACTTATTTTAATCTCAATTAATCTACATTCTTAGTTTAAAATAGGAGTCACATAGGATAAGAGATGTCTCAGTTATGTGAAAACAAACTTAGATATGAACCCAAGAGGTTGGTAGGTGAAGTAAAAAATATAAGAATTATCAAGTGGTTCTCATTTTCATGATTCAATATAAAATTACTTCACACTATGATGAGGGTCTCAAAGGAGTACAAGTAAGTTACAGGCTGGGTAAAGGCAAAGTATCTTAGCCAGATAAGAAAAGACCTATTTCATGAGTTTGGGATGTAGGTAGAAGATATTGAGAAGGTTTTAATAATTATAAACCCTGTAATCACATCCAATATATTAATTTTAAAAATAAAAATCCCTATATAAAGGACATTAACCTATAGGTTCCCCTATTTAACAAAATATAGTCAAGAGAAAATACCTAATCTTGAAAATCCAAGAATATGAGTGATTCATGAAGGTTTAGGGCATTGAATTAAATATATATCCAATATATAATTAATTTTAAAATGTAAATATACATTCCATAGTGATTCATCAAGTATAAGAGAGGGTTCAAAAAATTAATACATAGTCCTTATGAAAACCTTGCAGACAGTTTGCAACCTAAGAAGTATGTTTTGGAAATGGAGGAGGTTGGAGGGTTTAGAAGCATTACCAAGGGATAAAAATTGTTATAAAAACATGTATAATAAGTGGAGAGACCCATATAATTTTCACTTTTGTCTAAATAATCATATGAGTTCCCTCTATTTTGTCCCAGATAGAGGGCACTCCCCTTAGACATGAAATTGGTAGATTTGAGGGTTAGTAAAATAAAGTGAAGTCATGAGTTATAGGAACCTTATAATAAGGTATAAAAATATTTATGGCACCTAATCCAATCATGAAAACTCATTTCATGAGTATGAAGTTTGACAAGGTGGTCAAAACCCCTTGAAAGTACAATTAAGCTTGTTAGACAAGGGGTCATGCCTAAAGGAAAACAAGAGGTAATCTCTAGGACTAGCATAAAATGATATTCCCCATGAATTTAGAATTTTTTAGGAGGTCATAATATATATTTTTGATATATTTTGAGATATGGGAAGCCACTAGAGGTCATTTTTAGCTCTATGACACAATTAAGCTTGATGGCCATGTTAAAGTCTAGACTCCAAATGAGAAACTAGTCACACTTTTAGCATTGAATATGAGTTATAACCAATTTAATTATTCTAATAAGGTTATTATATGTGTGTTTCATCTTATATATTGTATAATAATCATCAAGTATTCCATTATTGACTCAAAGATCAATTTAGACTTGCAAGAAAGGGAAAGACAAGCATGAGAAGCCAAGTTCCAATTCTCATATCTTTCATGGTAATATTCATGGGGAAAAAAAGATTTAGGTTTGTTATCAAACGTATTATATGCAATTTAAGCGAAAAAAATTCTCAATTTAGATGTCCCAACTTTATGAACAATCGTTAAGACCAAAAATAAGAATAAAACCCTACTAAACCCTTACTAATGACCAGTCTTGGAAAATGAGCTTGGATATGAAATAAAATAGAAAATTTTGAATATAAAACCTATTTTATTTTGAATAATACTCTCTCAATATCCCTCACATTTTATATATTTCTATATAATTATACAGATGGATGCAAAAATAGACTTTTTCTCACTATTTTATGTGTTTTATAGTTTTTAGTGAGTTTAAATAGATGAAAATCACATGGATGTAAATATTTAGACATAAAATTATTACCCATGTATGTTTCATTCCTTTAAAATGTTCCTAATTTTCTCAAACAAGTCATTCAAATCAGCTAGTCAAAATTGGCCTAATGCACAACCTAGTAAGAGGGGTGAAAAACTTCACTTAAACTAATTTTAAAGATTTCCTAATGATTAAAAGGCCATATATGTTATTTTAAATATGTCAAAAACTATATTTTATGTATTTTCATGGAAAACTAAAGGCATGTGTAAGGCCAAGTGTGCAGGGTACATGGAAGGGTAGTTTTTTGGACAATAGGTGATGATGGTTCACTTTTAGAGGCTTCCAAGAGACTAAGAATGCAACCAATGCATCGAGATGAATTTACGAGAGTCTCACATTATATTAAAATATTTTTTTACTGATTCTCATAAGTTATATAATGTTCAAACATATCTAATAATGAAGGTAGTTTTTTGAGCAAAAGGAAGAGTGTTGTGCCACTTTGCCTAGCTTTGATGACTTAGATTGACACTTATTGCTCCTAAAATTACATGGTTATACCCATAAAATCCTCCCATTTTTGTATATCTTATATTATCAACTTGAAAATTGTCCTTGTGACCCTTATACCTCTCTCTCTCTCTCTCTCTCTCTCTCTCTCTCTCTCCTCTCTCTCTCTCTCTCTCTCTCTCTCTCTCTCTCTCTCTCTCTCTCTCTCTCTCTCTCCTCTCTCTCTCTCTCTCTCTCTCTCTCTCTCTCTCTGGCCATTTTGGCATTGTATGGGATGTTCCACCTGAGTATGGTGAATCCTTACTAAATTTTATAAATTTTGATCAATAAAATGAATAATTTATACCTCTTCATGACTTTTCATAAGTTTTTTTCCACTTGAATTATGAATCTTGTTTAGTGAAGACTATGGATTCCTAGCATGTGGTCTCATTCTTTCACCTTATTTTTAGTTGGAAAACTTCTTGCATGGCATGTGAAGTCTTTTAGGAGATGTGAAATGTTAAGTGATTTTTTCTTTTCATTAGTTATATTTAAAGCCTCTTCTATATTACTATCTTTTCACATTCATCTGTGACCTCACAATGTAACATTAATGTCAGAAGAGGAAGATTGAAGAAGAGTATGTTTTAGTTTATTACTTGGTCTCAAGTGTAGAATGCAATTGGTTAGAAGTCATCAAATTGATTTTTTGTATCACCTCCTTAGTTTATATTTTATTTTATTTATCTCTCTCCCTTTTCACCACCAAATTTATTAGTATATTCAGTCCTAAGTGGTACATCAAGGGAGCTAGTCCTATCTAGAGACTCACCTCATTCCTTAGGCTGACCACAAGCCTAGAGGTGATTACATTGTGCCACTTGGATGAGGAGATCCTTGTCATATCCTTAAAGGATGAAAATCAAAGTGAAAATAGTAGCATTTCAAGATTAGAGATAGGAATTTTTATTATGAGAGGATTCACTATGTTATTATCTATTACTTTAATGATATTATAAATAAGTCTGGATAGGGTACCATTGATGTTAGGAGTATAGATGATATTATCAACATAAGTGTGAAATAGGTCAGATTCATCTAGATAATAATTTGAGGTAATGTTTACCATGTTACATTTGGTGAAACTAGATGAGGGTTAGGAGTATGTTCACCATGAAAGATTATTTTATTGGGTAGATAAAGAGGGTAAAAATGAAAAACCCATGTATCTTATAAATGGGTTAAGATTTTCAAGGAATATTATGATATATGATTTCATAACACTAAATAGTTTGGAAAATAAAACATATATGCTAAATATAAAAGGGAAAAATAATGATAAATATATAATTAATACATCTACTCATGGAACTAGCTCAGCTAGTTACAATGAGACCAAACATGATACTAAGTCAATCAACACCTATAAGATTGACCAAGTTTATCTAGTTATATTTTTTTATGAAAGAAATATTATACCTGATGAATAGAGGTATGAAATATAGGTCATATACTTAACTAACTATGCCACCTAATGAAATATGTGTGGAAGTTATTTATAGATATAAAATTATACCAAGTCTGCTTGGACCTATAGGTTTGATCAAGTCGATCTAGCTAGATATTTTGAATAAAATAATAGTGTGATATAATAATAGGTCAGCCAAGTCCTACAAGGTCAACCAGGTCAATCTAGTAAGATTTATAAAATTAAATAACTTTCTAAATCAAATAGGTTTATAAATTTCCATAGGTGAGTAATTTTTTTGAGTACTGTAGAAAACTAGAAGATCTAGTTCAACAATATAAATTAAGAACACATAATATATAATATTGAGTCATGTTGGATGATGTAATCTATTCAAACATAGTCAACTAGATTGATATGGTTGATGTAGTTGAGGCACATAACATAAAAGTATATCAAGGTTGGTTGATATAGTCTACAATACAACATAGATTATCAAGTGACAAGTAGAAAATGTAATTTTATAGCTACTAATGCTAACCAATTTATCAAAAAATAAGATCATGAGGCTATACTAAAAGTTTTATTTTGATATTGTAGGCTTCCAAACATACATGTTTGTCCATTACATAGTGATGGCCCAATGTTTCATAGAAGTAATAATGGGGGTTAAAAATGAGTCCCACTCTATGACCAATTTGAGATGCATTGGAAAATGTGAGAAGGGGGTTCAAATGAAGGTCCTTTGTTTAAACATGGTTGCAACTAACAATCTCTATTTCAAGTTCTATGTGTAATTTTTTATGGGGTTTAAATAAATCCCCTTCATTTGAACCAAGTTTGAACAAAACACATTTGTTTGAAACATTGGATGCTACAAAAGAAACATAACCAATAATTCCAGAAATGAATATTTCTCAAGGTTTGTTTGAAGGTAACTTGAATGAAGGTTGGATTTCATGTTTGAAAGACTACACTAAAGTATTTATTCAAGAAAAAAATTGTTTTGACAAGTGAGCCTTTGATTTTTCCATTGTCTTTTATAAAATTTCATTTTTTTTGTGGGTCTTTGATTTTATTAATTTTAGGGAAGAGATTTAATGTTTTATGGGTAATTAATATAATGCCATACTACTCTAAGTATTAGTGTTGATAAATATTTGTTCTACCATGCTAAATAAGGGAAATAGAGTAGCATATCCTAAAACAAAAATTTCATGAAAACAAATTGAACCAATATTTATCTCTCAATGATAAAGGTGGTTTTGATATCAATGTTAATATTTTAATCCTTTTTTCCTATTTGATGTAATTTTTCTAAGAATACTCTATAAAATAATATAGAATAAAATAATTACATTCAGTTTTATCAAGCATTATGATAATGAATCATGTGCACAAAATAAGGGCTCTTATATTTGTACTAAAATAATATGAATATGACATTTTCCCTCTTAAATTTCTATTAATTTTTTGTATACCATCACACATATTATTTCTCATTAAGAGTTTTGTTTAGGAAATGACTATTAGTTTCATTATGTAGAAGTATATATCTCACATCTATCCTTGAAATCTATTTTTTTTAGTTTTTTTATCTCCATGGCTTTCTATTTATTCTTTATGGAGTCTCACTATAAGTTTCATAGTTTCATAATAGAGTTAGAGTTATTTTTTATTTGTATCCCCTACCTTTCTAGGATTTTGTGTACTTATGGCCTCAAAAACATGGTTTTTCATCAAAAAATTAATAAATAATCTATTATAGTGAAAATAAACATGGATTATGTGTGCTTTGGACTATTTTTTTGAATGACCTAATTTTGTTTCTATTTGGAGCTTCAAAAAACTTAAAAAAGAGTGTCTAAAATTTTGGTTTCTTACACATGTGTTAATGTTTTTCCTCATTTATTTAATTTTCATCAATTATTTTAAGCAATATAATGACATAGACAAGTTTTTAAGAGTTTAGTTGATTGTAAATGATAATTACATCCATTGATTTAACATGCACACAAATAAAACTATATCTTGCTTTGTCCATTAGGATCTATCTTAAGTATTTTTTATAAAACCAATGTCCTCTATTAAAATGTGACATATTGTCAATCCTATATGGCTTCAATAATTCATACAAATAAGCTAGGCTATTGATGTTAGTATTTTAAAGGCATCTCTTGATGTGTGACATAATTTTTTAATGAGTGAAAGAAAGATGCATGGGTAAAGGCTAGTTGACCATTTTGTGTGTTTATTTCCTTTCACGCATTTCACTAAATTTTCCTTCTAAATTCTTAAGTGTTTTATTTCAAATAAATTTTATCACTTTAATATTGCACATATCTTGATTAAATAGATAAATCAACTTTCCCTAATGTTATTTAAATATCTATAATAATAAATCAATTCTAGTCATACATTTAAGTACAAGGCATATGGCTTTATTTAATTCCTTATTTTGTGTTTAATGCACCTTAACCTTAATATGTGTAGAATGTGAAAATAGTATTAATTAACACTAAATTTCATATTAAAACACCTAACCAGAGCTATGTAAATACCATGTACTATTTACAATTCTTTTTTATGGGTTTCAATGAACTAGTTAAATGAAAATATGAGAATTATAAATATTAGATGGATTACAAATATCAAAAAAAATAGGGGTGATTATGTTAGTATTTTGGCCTTTTTCCCACGTAATTTTAAACTATTTTCCATTAAACCACATAATATCACACTAAGTTACACCCTTGAGGAGGTTGTTCAAGCCTCATCACTTAGGTGATAGCATGGAGACACCTCTAGGATATGGGTGGCATAATCAATGAGGTGAATTTCTAGATAAGGGATAGCTCCATTGATGTTTCACCTTGAAAATACAACTAAGCCTATTGTCTACTAAGAAAAATTAAGAGAGAGAAATTAAACAAAAAAGGAGATGATGTACCAAATTAACACCTTCCACTTGACTATACTACAATAAGAACATGAGTAAGTACTAAAACCTATCACACTAACTCAATATGAACCTATAATCATTGTTATATTAGTATGAATGTGTAAATCAAGGTAATAACTAAGATGGGATGATTAAGAAGTCTCATATGAGACTCTAATTAATCAATATCCACACTTAATCAATGAAATTCCATCTAACACACTCCATATGACCTATTAATATGACTAACAACCTAAAAATAGGTAAGGAGATAGGAAAAATGAGAGAGAAATATGACACTACTAATAACATTCATCAAAAATCATGAAATATGTAATATTTTCAACATTAAGAATGATATAAGTCAGCCTATATTTATGTCAAAGGAAATTAAAAGTGTATACATGATAAGGGCTTTACCATATTTATGTTGATGATACATTACAATGATAAACAAGGTAGTACATATATAATAGAATAATAAGGAGAGACAACATGGACATTGAAAAATACTATGACAAGTGTCATATCATGATAGAGAAAGTTAAAAATTATAAAAATTTCCAATAAATATTCTCGAAGAATCTTATCCATAAGTGTGAACTTAGGTTTGTGATGGATTCATCAATATGACATAGGAGCTTGTTTGAAGAGTTACAACATATTTCTTAAAAAAGAAGTTACAAGTTGGTGTGTTGACACATAATATTATTCTTGTATCTTTGAATTTTCCATATGTCACCATGACTTGAAACCCCTTTACTATGTAGTCCTCCCATCCTAGATTGTATCTAACTCCAGTCAATATTTATGACATCTAGTCCATGCTTGAGAATCCCTAAATCTAATCTTGTAGGTTTTTATCATGATATGTTTCTTCCTCATTAACTTGAAATCAAATGAAGTTGTTTTATTTATTATCCAAGTGCATATTAGGATTGTTTTAGACATCCAAAGAATGTGTTAATTCAAATTTATATCTTCATGTGAGATATTTGATATTGATTAGCCTTATAGAGTTCTCTTAGGTCTTTTATAGGCTAGGCATAGGTTCAATAGTCCATATCTCATCATTTTTACTATATGACCTCTTCAAACCTATGAATAATACTCATGAATGAGTGTTAATGGTTATGAAGGGTTTCTCATAAGTTTCATTGAGATCCTATAGTACTATCTGAATATTTTTACACAATGAGGTAATCTTGAAAGTTGTGTAACCTTATCTATCTTATGCATGCGAGGAAAAATCATTATCTTAGCTTGCTCTAGGGGTATAAAACCTATTTTATCATCATGGATATTTATTAGATGACTTTTATAATAAATTTACACCTTTATACATGTCTAAAAAGCCTTACCAACTAGCTTATAGGCATGTTCATAGTTGAAACCTTGTAAATAGTCCTACAACAATATTTTTAGGGCCATTTTTGTGCCTTTTTCCCTTCACACATGCTACAAAATAGATTATTTAGGTAATATTAGGACATACATAGGTCACTTAGATCATCCCAAGACCATAAAATTGTATTATAAGTCATTTTAATAAAAGCATGGTCATCATCTCATTTAAACCTTCTAGGAAGCTTGGAAGGTGTTTTGCTTGTTAGAAATCATTCATAAATACTAGGATTTCAAACCTATAACCAATGCCACCAATTTTAAGTTAAAAATTTTATTCAAATATCCCTATTCTATTTCAGTCCAATATAATTTTTCCTCTAAGTTCTATGCAATGTTTCATACCTTCTCGAGCTCTTAACAAGGTAAAACACAAGGTTTTGTGGTATTTAGCCTCTTAACTATGGTTATTATAGTACATACCTATAATTAATTGAAAATTTACATGAATTTTTAGTAAATAGGTCCTAATAAATTTCCCCATTGTAACATATCCCCATGCATTTTCTTCAGTGGGTTGACATGTGGAAAAGAGAGCCTCTTCACTGTCTAGGCCTGTATATTGAACTCAGGAGGACTATTTTTCTCTAAAACTCCTAAAATTTATTGATTAACACTTATAATGTATTATAAATGTTTAATAAATATTTTATAATATCAGAAATTGGTTTTTAATGTGTGTTATCTTTCTAAAATACTCTACAAATTGATTTGCCTATCGTGAGGGTTTGTAGGCATCCTTCTGATTTTGACCTTAGAACCCTTTTTTTGATATTTAAATCTCAATTAAAACACTATAATAAATATTTAAAAATATTTTATGATATATTACACCTTTTTTATACATAAAATCCCTAAATTCAATACAAATATTTCATACTCTCTTCACATTCTTGAGAACAGCCCTATAGGTCTCCATTAGGCCTATTTCTTGCTCAAGATCGAGAATGTTTCTTATTGAGTGATTTATCATTTAATACTTAAAATTAATAATTTAAATAATAAATTTAATTATTTTCAACTCATAATATACCATAAAACATTTTTATTATGTCATAATTCATCCTTATTCTCCAAGTATTCACACAGACCTATAGGTCTTCTTAAAGGTTTGTTAAGGCCTTTTTTGGCATCTTATTATCTTGAAAACGATATTTATGGTACTTATATCACATTTTGTACATGTATAATTACCCATAAATAGTTTATATTTATTGAAATTCATCCTAGGAGACTCATCAAGATCCTGACATAGGTTTGCATAGTCAATTGGCAAGAAACTCAAGAGAGTTATACGGGGTCATTTGTTGTGACTAAATGCATTTATAAATATGAATATTATTCTCATTTAAATAGTTATAAACCTTTTATTACCATATACCAATGTTATATTCATCCTATATGAGTATTTATACCGCAACTTACCTCACCATTTCATCATTTCCTCATGTTCCTAGAATTAGGCATGTAGGTGTCCATCTTCTTCATAGATATATTTGTTAACCATGGAATATACTTAGAAGGGGGGGGTGAATCAGTATATTATATATCTTTAAAATCTTTCCTTTAACCAAATTCCACTTAATCAATCATTCAAGATATGCAATAAAACTTAAACAATAAACATCACACAAGACAGAGAGAGACACCAGATATGACGTGGAAACCCAATGTGGGAAAAACCATGGATAATAAATCTCAAATATATTCCTAAGAACAACCCCACAGGAGCACCATACCCCTTTTCCAAGTACAAACCTCAGCTATAATTCATGAGCACCAACCCATAGGAGCTTCAAACCCCTTTGCCAAGCACCAACGCAGCACCTATTCATGAGCACCAACACACAAGAGTGCCAACCCCTTTGCCAAGCACCAACCCAGCAATAATTCATGAGCACCAACTCACAGGAGCACCAATCCCTTTGTCAAGCACCAACTCAGCAACAATTCATGAGCACCAACCCACAGGAGCACCAACCCCTTTGTTTATACCACACACTTATCTCTCAATGTTGTTATCTCAACAAATGATAGATCAATACAACATCTTCTTCCTCTCTCTCTCTCTCTCTCACTTTTACTCTTCTAAGTTAGATATAACAAATAAAAATCATCTCTCACAATTGCTCTTCTAAGCTAGATATTACGATATCAAATCAACCTCTCTCTTCCACATTACAAATGGCTACTCAAGCCTTTATTTATAGCTTTCCAAATGACCTTTGGCCTTCCCACTTTGTGACCCTTCAATCCTCATGGAAAATGGTGCCAATCTTGGATGACCCTTCATATCCAAGCATTTGAAAAGTCATGTGGTGAACCTTCATGACCAAAAACGTCTTTCCCACTTTTGTCCTTATCTTTGGTGACTTTTCATATTCCTTTAAGTGTCCCTTCATGAGAAATTCGCCATATACTCTTTTGTCTTCACTTGGTGACTCTTGGTATTCCCCAAGATTACTCTTCATGGTAAAATGCATCCCATCCTTCTTTTGTCTTTATCTTGTGACTCTTAGACTTCTCCATGGGCCCTTAAGTTGTCTCATATGGAACCAAAAATATATTCATTCATATTAAATAAATATTAATCATATTAGCCAAGATAAACAATATTAAATGCAATGGGCCCTTTATCACCAATAATACTAAACCTTTGACATCAAAGACAATATTTCCTACAATCTCCCCCTTTGTCATTGATGACAACCTCAATCTTGAAACTACCACATCCTGTCACCTACACATACCATCATCTGAAAACATACAGTAACTCCTCCTTACTGTAACAACCTGTACCTATTCCCTGTACCTATTTTTTGCACCTATACTTGTACCTATTATTCTCCCCCTTTGACATCAATGGAAAAGGGCCTACCTAGAGCTAACACTTAGCTCCCCGTCACTTGATGCTAAACATCAATGGTAGGAAGTAATAGAAATTACTCCCAACTCTTCTCACCGATCTTTGAGAAGATATCTGATTAAAACATTGCCTGTCCTTCGAGAATTTGCAATCAACTTATTTAAATATTTCCTTCTATTCTCAAAACCTTCCACATGAAACTTTAAGGTGTATCCTTGAACACATATTTGCCTTAAATTCAATAGATTATGCTTATGAAACATTCTTAGTCTTGGTTCTACCATTATCCAAAAATAAAGTACCTTTTCTGGCTATTCTGACAGTGGTTTTATCTCTGAATCTCACTGTACCACCATTGATATTCTTTACTCGTATCTCCTATCATATGCCTCAAACATATGCTATCAACGAATCATGGTTGATCTTTATCTCTTACATGCAAAGCTATTTGCACCAACATAGAATCTTCAGGTTGTTTCTTCTGCCATGAACATGACTGAACCTTCTTCCTGATGAATTGAGCTTTGAAACTTTGATCATTCTTGATTGAATCTACATGAGTATCCTTTTCCTTCTTTCTAAAACTATTAGCTCTTTTCAACATTCTAGCAGCTTATGAACATAATCATTTGAAACACTGCATATGCAAGAATCATTCTAATAGCCTCAAACCATAATACCGATGCAAAATTTTCTTCAAAAATATATTCCCTCAAAAGATATACAAATTAATCTGTCAACTCACCTTCTTGTCATGCAAAATATCCAAGACCCAATAGCACCCACCATGATTTAATTTTCTTTAAAGTGTCTCCTTGAAGCCTAGAAGAGACACCCCCACACAGAAGGGTTCTAGAAATAAATCTCAAGAGATTCCCACATCTCCTCTGTTTCTTCCTTGATCTTCTTGTGTTTTTATTTTAGAATCTATTTAAGCATATCTAACCTTTTTACCCTACTAACCTTATCATTTATTATATTTTTCATCTTCTCAACTTTTGCAACTTTCTTATCTGACAAAGCTCATGCTCAAATGTAATAAGAGATTCTGCACAATCCTTCCTATCTGATTCTTTATCTACTATAGCAATTAATTCATTTTCACTTTTAAACTCAACCTGATCAACCTTTGCTATTTTAGGTCTCCAAACCTGAATTTGTCTTTTCTCATATTTTCTAGGGTCTCTGTAACCTTTGACATACTTTGAATACCTCTTTACTTTATGTTGGAATAATCTAGCAATATGTCCACCCTCATGACAACAAAAGCAAACAATATTTCTCATTCTTTTTTCTTGAATGTGACTGAGATCTCCCTTTGACTCATTGCTTCTCCTCATACAATATTTTTCCCTATGACCAACATGATGACAAATAAAATAATGGCCATGAAAAGAATTTGAAAACTTGAAAGCATTGGGCTGCCTGATTGGCTTCTTTGATTTGCATGCAAAACCTGCATCCTTCTTTCCTTGGACTGATATTTCATGATCTTTTTCAACCTTGATTATAAGGTTCTCATGATTATCCTTCAAAGAGCCTAACTCTTCCTTAAAATGATTACACTCTTCTTCTTTGGATGTTAAAATTGAAGTTACAACCTCTAACTAACTCTTAAGATCCTGAATAAATATCTTATTTTCTTTTACTTTTATAGCCAACTTAGAATCCGAAATACACACCTTTTCCTTAAGAGCCTCAACCATAGATTTCAACTCTTGATTCTCCTTCTTGAGCTGCTTAGCCATCTGTGTTTTTTCTTTGATCTACCTTCAAGCTGTTAAACCCTTTCTGAAGGAACCTTCTCTGATACCAATTGTTAAGCATAGAATATACTAAGAGGGGGGGTGAATCAGTATATTATATATCTTATAAATATTTCCTTTAACCAAATTCCACTTAATCAATCATTCAAGATATGCAATAAAACATAAACAATAAACATCACACAAGATAAAGAGAGACACCAGATATAACATGGAAACCCAATGTGGTAAAAACCATGGAGAATCAATCTCAAATATATTCATGAGAACAACCCCACAAGAGCAGCATACCCATTTTCCAAGTACAAACCTCAGCTATAATTCATGAGCACTAACCCACAAGAGCTTTAAACCCCTTTGTTGAGCACTAACCCAGCACCTATTCATGAGCACCAACCCATAAGAGCACCAACCCCTTTACCAAGCACCAACCCAACAACATTTTGTGAGCACCAACCCATAGGAGCACCAACCCCTTTGTGTATACCACACACCTATCTCTCAATGTTGCTATTTCAACAAATGATAGATCAGTACAACATCTTCTTCCTCTCTCTCACTTTTGCTCTTCTAAGCTAGATATAATAAATACAAATCATCTCTCACAATTTCTCTTCTAAGCGAGATATTACAATATCAAATCAACCTCTCTCTTCCACATTACAAATGGCTACTCAAGCCTTTATTTATAGCTTTCCAAATGACCTTTGGCCTTCCCCCTTTGTGACCCTTCAATCCTCATGGAAAATGGTGCCAATCTTGGATGACCCTTCATATCCAAGCATTTGAAAAGTCATGTGGTGACCCTTCATGACCAAAAACATCTTTCCCACTTTTGTCCTTATCTTTGGTGACTTTTTGTATTCCTTTAAGGGTCCCTTCATGAGAAATCCACCCTTTACTCTTTTGTCTTCACTTGGTGACTCTTGGTATTCCCCAAGATGACTCTTCATGGGAAAATGCATCCCATCCTTCTTTTGTCTCTATCCCGTGACTCTTTGGCTTCTCCATGGGCCCTTAATTTGTCTCATATGCAACCAAAAATATATTCATTCATATTAAATAAATATTAACTCATATTAGCCAAGATAAACAATATTAAATACAATGGGGCCCTTATCACCAATAATACTAAACCTTTGACATCAATGACAATATTTCCAACAATCTCCCCCTTTGTCATTGATGACAACCTCAATCTTGAAACTGCCACATCCTATCACCTACACATACCATCATCTAAAAACATACAGTAACTCCCCCTTACTGTAGCAACTTGTACCTATTCCCTGTACCTATTTTTTGCACCTATACCTATTATTCTCCCCCTTTGACATTAATGGCAAAGGGCCTACCTGGAGCTAACACTTAAATCCCCCTCACTTGATGTTGAACATCAATGGCAGGAAGTAATAGAAATTACTCCCAACTCCTCTCACCGATCTTTAAGATGATATATGATTAAAACATTGCCTGCCCTTTGAGGATCTACAATCAAATTTGAATATTTCCTTCTAATCTCAAAACCTTCCACATGAAACTTTAAGGTGTATCCTTGATCACATATTTGCCTTACATTTAATATATTATGCTTATGAGACATTCTTAGTCTTGGTTCTACCATTATCCAATAATAAAGTACCTTTTTTGGCTATCCTGACAGTGGTTTTATCTCTGAATCTCACTGTACCACCATTGATCTTCTTTACTCTTCTCTCCTATCATATGCCTCGAACATCCACTATCAACAAACCATGGTTGATATTTATCTCTTACATGAAAAGTTGTTTTCACCAAGATAGAATCTTCAGGTTGTATCTTATGCCATGAACATGACTAAACCTTCTTCCTGATGAATTGAGCTTTGAAACTTTGATCCTTCTTGATTGAATCAGCATGAGTATCCTTTTCCTTCTTTCTAAAATTGTTAGCTCTTTTCAACATTCTAATATATTATGAACATAATCATTTGAAACACTGCATATGCAAGAATTATTCTAATAGCGTCAAACCATAATACTAATGCAAAATTTTCTTCAAAAATATATTCCCTCAAAAGATATACAAATTAATCTGTCAACTCACCTTCTTGTCATGCAAAATATCGAAGACCCAATAGCACCCACCATGCTTCAATTTTATTGAAAGTGTCTCCTTGAAGCCTAGAAGAGACACCCCCACATAAAAGGGTTCTATAAATAAATCTCAGGAGATTCCCACATCTCCTCTATTTCTTCCTTGATCTTCTTGTGTTTTTCTTTTAGAATCCATTTAAGCATATCTAACCTTTTCGCCCTACTAACCTTATCATTTATGATAATTTTCTTCTTCTCAACTTTTGCAACTTTCTTATCTTGACAAAGCTCATGCTCAAATGTAACAAGAGATTCTGCACAATCCTTCCTATCTAATTCTTTATCTACTATAGCAAGTAATTCATTTTCACTTTTAAACTCAACCTGATCAACCTTTGCTATTTTAGGTCTCCAAACCTGAATTTGTATTTTCTCATATTTAATAGGGTCTTTGTAACCTTTGACATACTTTGAATATCTATTTACTTTATTTTGGCATAATCTAGCAATATGTCCAACCTCATGACAACAAAATCAAATAATATTTCACATACCTTTTTCTTGAATGTGACTGAGATCTCCCTTTGACTCATTGATTCTCCTCATACAATATTTTGCCCTATGACCAACATGATGACAAACAAAACAACGACCATGAAAATAATTTGAAAACTTGAAAGCATTGGGTTACCTGATTGGCTTCTTTGATTTGCATGCAAAACCTGCATCCTTCTTTCCTTGGACTGATATTTCATGATCTTTTTCAACCTTGATTATAAGCTTCTCATGATTATCCTTTAAAGAGCCTAACTCTTCCTTCAAATGATTACACTCTTCTTCTTTTGATGTTAAAATTGAACTTGCAACCTCTAACTGATTCTTAAGATCCTGAATAAATATCTTGTTTTCTTTTACTTCTATAGCCAACTTAGAATCCAAGATACACACCTTTTCCTTAAGAGCCTCAACCATAGATTTCAACTCTTGATTCTCCTTCTTTATCTACTTAGCCATCTATGCTTTTCCTTTGATCTACCTTCAAGCTATTAAACCCTTTTTGAAGGAACTTACTCTAATACCAATTGTTATATATCTTATAAATATTTACTTTAACCAAATTCTAATTAATCAATCATTCAAGATATGCAATAACACTTAAACAATAAACATCACACAAGATAGAGAGAGACACCAGATATAACATGGAAACCCAATTTGGGAAAAACCATGGAGAATCAATCTCAAATATATTCATGAGAACAACCCCACAGGAGCACCAGACCCCTTTACCAAGTACAAAACCTAGCTATAATTCATGAGCACCAACCGCTTTGCCAAGAACCAACCCAGCAACAATTCGTGAGCACCAATCCCTTTGCCAAGCACTAACTCAGCAACAATTTGTGAGCACCAACCCACAGGAGCACCAACCCCTTTGTGTATACCACACACCTATCTCTCAATGTTGCTATCTCAACAAATTATAGGTCAATACAACATCTTCTTCCTCCCTCTCAGTTTTACTCTTTTAAGCTAGATATAATAAATACAAATCATCTCTCACAATTGCTCTTCTAAGCTAGATATTACAATATCAAATCAACCTCTCTCTTCCACATTACAAATGGCTACTCAAGCCTTTATTTATAGCTTTCCAAATGACCTTTGGCCTTCCCACTTTGTGACCCTTCAATCCTCATGGAAAATGGTGCCAATCTTGGATGACCCTTCATATCCAAGCATTTGAAAAGTCATGTGGTGAACCTTCATGACCAAAAATGTCTTTCCCACTTTTGTCCTTATCTTTGGTGACTTTTCGTATTCCTTTAAGTGTCCCTTCATGAGAAATTCGCCATATACTCTTTTGTCTTCACTTGGTGACTCTTGGTATTCCCCAAGATTACTCTTCATGGTAAAATGCATCCCATCCTTCTTTTGTCTTTATTCTGTGACTCTTCGACTTCTCCATGGGCCCTTAAGTTGTCTCATATGGAACCAAAAATATATTCATTCATATTAAATAAATATTAACTCATATTAGCCAAGATAAATAATATTAAATGCAATGGACCCTTTATCACCAATAATAATAAACCTTTGACATCAAAGACAATATTTCCTACAATCTCCCCCTTTGTCATTGATGACAACCTCAATCTTGAAACTACCACATCCTGTCACCTACACATACCATCGTCTGAAAACATATAGTAACTCCTCCTTACTGTAGCAACTTGTACATGTTCCCTGTACCTATTTTCTGCACCTGTACCTATACCTATTATTCTCCCCCTTTGACATCAATGGCAAAGGGCCTACGTGGAGTTAACACTTAGCTCCTCCTCACTTGATTCTAAACATCAATGGTAGGAAGTAATAGAAATTACTCCCAACTCCTCTCACCAATCTTTGAGAAGATATCTAATTAAAACATTTCCTATCCTTTGAGAATCTGCAATCAACTTATTTGAATATTTCCTTCTAATCTCAAAACCTTCCACATGAAACTTTAAGGTGTATCCTTGATCACATATTTGCCTTACATTTAATAGATTATGCTTATGAAACATTCTTAGTCTTGGTTCTACCATTATCTAATAATAAAGTACCTTTCTGGCTATCCTGGTAGTGGTTTTATTTCTCAATCTCACTATACCACCATTGATCTTCTTTACTCTTCTCTCCTGTCATATGCCTCGAACATCCGCTATCAACAAAATATGGCTGATATTTATCTCTTACATGCAAAGTTGTTTGAACCAAGATAGAATCTTCAGATTGTTTCTTATGCCATGAACATGACTGAACCTTCTTCCTGATGAATGGAGCTTTGAAACTTTGATCCTTCTTGATTGAATCTTCATGAGTATCCTTTTCCTTCTTTCTGAAACTGTTAGCTATTTTCAACATTCTAATATCTTATGAACATAATCATTTGAAACACTACATATGAAAGAATCATTCTAATAGCCTCAAATCATAATACTAATGCAAATTTTTTTTCAAAAATATATTCCCTCAAAAGATATACAAATTAATCTGTCAACTCACCTTCTTGCCATGCAAAATATCTAAGACCCAATAACACCCACCATGATTCAATTTTCTTGAAAGTGTCTCCTTGAAGCCTAGAAGAGACACCCCCACATAAAAGGGTTCTAGAAATAAATCTCAGGAGAATCCCACATCTCCTCTATTGCTTCCTTGATCTTCTTGTGTTTTTATTTTAGAATCTGTTTAAGCATATCTAACCTTTTTGCCCTACTAACCTTATCAATTATGATATTTTTCATCTTCTCAACTTTTGCAACTTTCTTATCTTGACAAAGCTCATGCTCAAATGTAACAAGAGATTCTGCACAATCCTTCCTATCTAATTCTTTATCTACTATAGCATCTAATTCATTTTCACTTTTAAACTCAACCTGATCAACCTTTGCTATTTTAGGTCTCCAAACCTAAATTTGTCTTTTCTCATATTTTCTAGGGTCTCTGTAACCTTTGACATACTTTGAGTATCTCTTTACTTTATTTTGGCATAATCTAGCAATATGTCCAACCTCATGACAACAAAAGCAAACAATATTTCTCATACCTTTTTCTTGAATGTGACTGAGATCTCTCTTTGACTCATTGTTTCTCCTTATACAATCTTTTGCCCTATGACCAACATGATGACAAACAAAACAATGGCCATGAAAAGAATTTGAAAAGTTGAAAGCACTGGGTTGCCTTACTGGCTTCTTTGATTTGCCTCCAAAACCTGCATCCTTCTTTCCTTAGACTGATATTTCATGATCTTTTTCAGCCTTGATTATAAGCTTCTCATGATTATCCTTTAAATAGACTAACTCTTCCTTCAAATGATTACACTCTTCTTCTTTTGATGTTAAAATTGAAGTTGCAACCTCTAACTAATTCTTAAGATCCTAAATAAATATCTTGTTTTCTTTTACTTCTATAGCCAACTTAGAATCCAAGATACACACCTTTTCCTTAAGAGCCTCAACCATAGATTTCAACTCTTGATTCTCCTTCCTTAGCTGCTTAGCCATCTATGCTTTTCCTTTGATATACCTTCAAGCTGTTAAACCCTTTCTAAAGGAACCTGCTCTGATACCAATTGTTAAGCAAAGAATATACTGAGAGGGGGGGGGGGTGAATCAGTATATTATATATCTTATAAATCTTTCTTTTAACTAAATTCCACTTAATCAATCTTTTTAAGATATGCAATAAAACTTAAACAATAAACATCACACAAGACAGAGAGAGACACCAGATATAACGTGGAAACCCAATGTGGGAAAAACCATGGATAATCAATCTCAAATATATTCATGAGAACAACCCCACAGGAGCACCATACCCCTTTGCCAAGTACAAACTTTAGCAATAATTCATGACCACCAACCCATAGGAGCTTCAAACCCCTTTGCCGAGCACCAACCCAGCACCTATTCATGAGCACCAACCCCTTTGCCAAGCACCAACCCAACAACAATTCGTGAGCACCAACCCCTTTGCCAAGCACCAACTCAGCAACAATTCGTGAGCACCAACCCATAAGAGCACCAACCCTTTGTGTATACCACACACCTATCTCTCAATGTTTCTATCTCAACAAATGATAGATCAATACAACATCTTCTTCCTCTCTCTCATTTTTGCTTTTCTAAGCTAGATATAACAAATACAAATCATCTCTCACAATTTCTCTTCTATGCTAGATATTAAAATATCAAATCAACCTCTCTCTTCCACATTACAAATTCCTACTCAAGCCTTTATTTATAGCTTTCCAAATGACCTTTGGCCTTCCCCCTTTGTGACCCTTCAATCCTCATGGAAAATGGCACCAATCTTGGATGACCCTTCATATCCAAGCATTTTAAAAGTCATGTGGTGACCCTTCATGACCAAAAACATCTTTCCCAATTTTGTCCTTATCTTTGGTGACTTTTTGTATTCCTTTAAGTGTCCCTTCATGAGAAATTCGCCCTTTACTCTTTTGTCTTCACTTGGTGACTCTTGGTATTCCCCAAGATGACTCTTCATGGGAAAATGCATCCCATCCTTCTTTTGTCTTTATCCCATGACTCTTCGACTTCTCCATGGGCCCTTAATTTGTCTCATATGCAACCAAAAATATATTCATTCATATTAAATAAATATTAACTCATATTAGCCAAGATAGATAATATTAAATGCAATGGGGCCTTTATCACCAATAATACTAAACCTTTGACATCAATGACAATATTTTGATAATGAATGCTATTTTATTTATATTTTATCCCTTTATAACCTATTCAATCTTTGATGGAATTATATATATCATACTCAATAGATTATAAAGCAATTTTCTGCATTGGTTTCTTCAATTCAAAGCTTTCATAAGCACAGTCAACTAGGTATGTCCTTTTATATTTTTATTGCCATTATGGGCTTGTGGTTTTACTTAAATAGGTATGGATATATTTTTATAAGACTAAATAACATATCTAAAACATGTTTTATTATAGGTACAATCCACTGAGAGGGGCCAAATTAGTAGTGGCAAACAATCCAATTCAATTTCCAAACCTTTGCAAAAAACATAAGCATTAAATATAACCATTCATGAAGAATACAAATCATTAATGGTAGTGAACTATGAACATAATAAAATATCACATACACAACACAAGATCTACGTGGGAAACCATCTTGGGGATTAAAACACACTATCAAGCCTATAAACACAAGGACTAATGTCCTATAAGATGATCATAAATAAGGGACTAATCAAGTCCTAATAAGGAACCTAGATTAAGTCCTTCTGACCTACAACCTTTATCAAGTCCTTATGACCAAATTTATTTAGTGAAACCATGTTTCATAAGGAGTAACTACCTCGAAGGAAGATCAAGTCCTTTAGACCCTCCTTGAAGAGAACACTTCCACCTTTAACAAAACACTTTCACCTTAGAAATGATATCTTCAATCCCTAATGACTGACCTCTTAATTATATAAAAACCACATAAACTCTCTATCTCAAATAGGCCTCTGACATGGGTATGTCACAAACTCTTTCCTTCTTCACTCAAATTGTCCTCATTTACACACTCAAACCTATTCACATATTCACAAACTACACTATCACTATTCTAACATTAAGATCATGACCTATTGATCATACACATATTCAACCAAATATTATGTTCATTAACTCCACTAATAGGCAGACTACCTATCCTTCGCTTCAGAAACCACACACATAAGCCTCTCTCAAAACTTTCCCTAGTATCTATCTTTCAAGTCTATAACCCAACACATTTGGCTTAGCTATATATAGATAAATCATGAATTATCAAATCCTTAATAATCCTTTTCATCCATAATACATGCCTTCACCCTTAAGGCATCTAACATGGGTTACACTTAAGCACAATCCCCTTTCAAAATAGGCCTAAGTCACTGTTACATCCTATGGAGACACATTAAATTCTTTTACACTTTTTTGAGCATAATAAGAACACATGACCACTTTATAATATATGGGTCCACTCTTTATGTCCCATTTACCATATTCAAATGATCCCAGTCACCTTTCCACACATTTGTGTATGCTTAATCAATTTAAATAAATACCTTATACATAGGAATATCATTTCCAAACATATAGTCGAATTCTTAAACATTGATCATATTCAATATAAATTGATCACAACTCAAAAATAATAAAAGAAAATTCTCATGGAGTTTACAACATTACCTAATAGTTATTTCATTATGATACATCGAAACAACATCGAAACAAGCTCAAACATCCTTCTCGGTTCACTTATAGAACAAGCACAAACACACAATCAAATTTGATCATTAATATATATGATTATACACACTCCAAGATCTCCAAATCCATATTTATAGATGCACCTTGGATTCGTCTACATATTTTACTTTTACTAAATGAGAAAATTCATCTTTTATCAAAAGATATAGCCCAAAGACTAGACACTAGTTTTCCCTTAGGAAATTCAAATATTCAAATGGAAATGGTAATAGTTAAAAATTGGATGCTTTATAAACATCTTGTGTCCTATTAGTTTTAGATCAAATATTCTTTATTGATCTTGATCAATATTTAACACATAGGCACCAATTATCAAATGTTAAACCTTTGTCACTTTGACCTCATCTCGTATAATATTGAAATGTTGACTCCACATGCTCCGTCGATCTATGTAGATCAACTAGGTTTTTAATGATCAACAATCAACATTCAATCAATCTATATGAATGCCCACTCACCATTAGATTCTTATCATATACATTTGCTTAGTCATTAAACATCATGCACCTATCTTCATCTTACTGATTCCTAACTTATTGGATAAATGCTCACCATTGATATTGCTCGAGTTTTAATTATTTCAAAATTGACTAAGTATGGAGACCCTTTTAATATGCTTGAGTAGCCTTTTTATAACCTTAATAACTTATTTTTTTCTTCGATGCATGATCTCAAATTTGGACTAGATGATATCCTCACATAGGATAATCTAACCATGTGACATAATGATCATAAAGTATTCATACATGCAAGATATAATGTCATTCAAATTCCTTCTCAAAATATTCTATCATAGAGCCAACTATGTCAAGATTTTGTCTAGAAGATCAACTTTGTTCCTTCATAACATTTTCTATGGTTTAGTGCATGATCTAGAATTTATAAAAGAATCAACTATGTATAAAATAAAATAAACCCATATGATCACCTTCTCCTAAAATTTCCACACATGTAAATGATGACTTGATCAACATGTTTACTTGACTCTTTCTGGCCAAGTACAAATTTGGCTAAGTATGAGAAAACAATGAATTCTGACTAAGAAGCTAACTTTGTACCCTCATATATTTGGCCATCATTAGATTCATGACTTGGTATTTATAATATAATAAATAGTAACTAATGTGATCACAAAAATATTACCAAATCCCCTTGACTCATTCCCATGTGGCAATGGTGATGTCATCCAACTACCTACTTAAATTTTCTGCCACTAGACCCAAACTATCTAAATGAAATCTATGAACTACCAGATGAATTTCACTTATGAAAACAAGATATATAATAATAGATAATATCTTAGGGACCTATTTCACATGATCCAATCACCATAATCATCTCTAAATAGTCAAACTCTGGAGATCAACCAAGCATACTTCAAACACACTAAGACAAACACATTGCACACTTTGTCATAGTTACTTAGGTTATCAAAGAACTTCATCCACTCACCAAGACACCTCCATTACATCACCTTGACATCATTTAAAACTCTAAAATAGTCCTCCACTTTGTCATTGATGTCAAAAACTAACATATATAGAAACATATAACTCACCTTCTCTCCCTTCAAGAACCCTCACAACAAGAACTTTATCCCCCTTTGACATGATTAAAAAGTGAGTATAAACTAATCCTAAGGACCTAAAAATAACATAAATAGGAAATTACCATCTTATAAATATGGTACAAACTCCCCCTTACCTTGATCCTACTTTATCTTTCCTTGACAAACTTCCTTTTGCTCCATGCCAACACTCTTCTTCACAAGCATAATAACTAATGAAGATGGAAAACACAAAACCATTAGAATTTGATGGAACTCACAAATAAACATATAATAGGTAATCCCCCTAATAAATTTGATCAATTTAATTACTTGAGCATCTTTAGATCTATGCACACCATTAGGAACCACCATGCAAGCTTACCAACCTTATTTCTCAAGACACTTCCATGACCACCAAAAGACCATCATACCACTAATTAATCATGAAACATGTTTTAAACCAACTTGATAACTCACCTTGAAACATTCATTCATTGATATTTTAGAGAAACTAATCAAAAGCAATCTTCGTCATAATAGGCCTATCTTAAACTCCTTGTAGCCCTACCTAGAACTTACATAGCCTATACCCCTTAGTAGACACATATTCAAGAGCTAAAACATTGTATATAGAGCACTCTCACATGCCCCCTCAATAACACCAGTTTTCATCACTAATCTCATCCTTTATAACATACTTCCCTCATAAACCTACTAGCTAATTTGCCCTCCATATTTACAAAAAACATTAATAAATTGAGAGAAAAAAACCTTAAAATCTCTATGAATCTTGATTTGACCACCAATTTCTCCCATTCAACATATTAATAAGTCTCAGACCTCAAATCATAAGGTAGACCCCTTTTCTAGTAGATCTTAAAGCCCCAAAATCTTAAAACAAAAAAATTTAACATAACACCTTCTAGTCAATGTCCACCTTTGAAACTTCTTATACACCTGGATTTAACCATTAAAAACTTCTAGAGAAAGATTTGAGCTTCCACACCATTGGGAACCTTGACTTCCTATAACCTGTTTTAGGACCTGCATACTCATAAACATAAACTAGGAAACACGAGAGCAAACAAAAATCTTTAACTTGACTTCAACATAACTTCAGATCACAAAAACACTTGGATCATGGTATAATAATGTCAACATAAATTTATATGTAAAAATACTACTCTGACAAATCATAAAACCTCCTTTACCATTTGGAAACCTTTAAACTAACCCTATAGACTACTTCCATATATAGTTATCAACATCATGACATTATCTCAACATATTTTCCATCTAGACATACTTGTTCCAACTAAGAACACTCATCTTTAGTCTTATAGGGCCATCTCAAGATTACCATATCAACACTTTCTTCTCCATTTAAAGGAGTCTCTTAAGAATCATAGATAGAGACACCCTATATACCTCAATGTTCTAAAAAAATACAACTCCTCATATTCCTCCTCTTCCTTACTTAATTGATACTTATAGTTCTTCTTGTTCTTCTTATTTAGCTTTAGAGAAAAAAATTTCTCAAATAATATAACATTATCCTTTTCTTCCATGATTGGATTATCAATACATGGATACAACATAGATTCATGACATACCTTTTCATATTCTTATTTTTATCAGACCTGAAATATATTTTTCCATAATCATGTCCTTGATCATGCTCTTCATCATCATCCTTATTATACTTATGAGGGAACTTATTAGCAAAATGTCATATCTCACAACAATTGAAGAATTTGATGGGTAACTTGCCTTTATACTTGCCTAAACCCGTTATCAATTTTATTAAAATTAAAACAATTAGTTCATCCTCATTTATATCAATAATTTCATCCTCCCTGAGATTATTACCTTGGAACTTTTAATTTGTCTTCATTTTATTCTTGAAAGTTGCTTCCTTCTTTGGTGGTATATCATTATTCTTCCCCATTTCATATGCAGTAAGGGTGCCATGTAATTGATCCATCTTCAACTGAGTAAGGTCACGACTCTCTTCTATATCCAATACATTTAGATCAAACTTGGGGGATAAATACATTAATACCTTTTTAAAAATATTAACCTCTTCAAGGTTTTATCCATGACCTCTAATGATGTTCACATTCTCATTAACTCTCTACAGAAAGAATGTTACAGTATCTTCTTCATTCATCTTGAGACTTTAAAATTGCCTTCTATAAGTCTATATATTTTAAAACTTCACCTTTGAATTTCCTTAAAATATAGTCTTCAATTTATCCCAAATTTCCTTGGTATATGTGGAGTGAATCACTTTGGAAAACTTAGTTTCTATAAGACCATAGGTGATGACATTCATTGACTTAGAATTATTCTCAAATAGTTTCTTGTATGCAGTAGTAGATGAAGGAGTAGTAGGAAATATATAACCATCTAAAACAAATTTCCACACATAAAAACCTAGGTACATAAAGTATTTCTTCATCTTGGCACTCCAAAAAGCATAATTAGATCCATTAAACATCATTTCTTGTTTAGTAGAGAAAACTCCTTGCATATTCTTACTAGCCATTATACCTTAGATCACCTTCAAGTTGTTAAGCCTTTACAAAAGGACCTATTCTAATACCAATTATTATAAGTAAAATCTACTGGTAGGGTTGAATCAGTAGTGGTAAAAATCTAATTCAATTTCCAAACCCTTGTAAAAAATTTAAGCAATCAGTACAATCATTCATGAAACATATAGATCATTCATAGTAGTGAACAATGAACATAATGCAAGATCACATACACAATAAAATATCTACGTGGGAAAAGCTATTGGGGAATAAAACCCACTCTTAATCTTGAAAAAAAATGGAATACTATCCTATAAGATGGTCAAAACAAGAGATTAGTCAAGTCTTTATGATCTACAACCTTGATCAAGTCCTTCTAACTATAGGTCTTTCATGAAAATTTGTTTCACAATGAAAAAATTACACTTTAGAATTGATGTATTCAAAACTTAATGATGTACCTCTTTATTATATTAAAATTTCATAAAATTTCTATTTCAAATAGGCTTTTCACATAGGCATGTCACAAACTCTTTCCTTCTTCCCTCAAACTAGCCTCATTTGCACACTCAGACCTCTTTGCATATCCACAAACTATAAGATAACTATCCTAACATTAGGAACATAACCTATATGTCATACACATATTTAAATAACTATTATTATTTTTAAATCCACCAACAGGCACATTACCTATCTTTTGCTCCATAAAACACATATAAGCCTCTATCAAAACTCTTCCTAGTATCTCACTTTCAGGTCTATAACCCAACACATTTGGTTTCACTATATATAGATAAATCATGAATTATCAAGTAACTAGTAATATTTTTTGGACAAAATACATGTGTTTACCCTTAAGGCATCTCACATGGGTCACACTTTAGCACAATCCCCTTTCAAAATAGGCCTAAGTCACTTTTAGGTCTATAGAGACCCATTCATCTCCTTGACACTTCTTCGATCATAATAATAACATAAGATCATATTAAAATGCATGGGTACACTCCTTATATCTCCTTAGACATCCTAAAATGATCATAGTAACCTTTTATTACCTCTATGTATGCTCAATCAATTCAAATAGAGACCTTATACACATGAATTTCATTTTTAAAAACATACAATCAACTTTTGAAGCATTCTTAGTACTCAAGATAGATTTATCACACCTAAAAATTACTCACAAAGTATCCTTATGGAGTCTACAACAATCCCCAATATCCAAGTCATCATGAGACATATAAACAACATAAAAATGAGCTCAAACATCATTCTTGGGTCCCCTACAGAATAAACATGAACACATAGTCAGCTTTGATCATTGATATCTATGACTATACATAATTCTAAATATTCAAATACATATTTCTAGATGTGCCTTGGATTCCTCTACATATTTTATTTTTATCACATGGGTAAATTTTTATTCTGTCAAAAGTTATGGCCCAAAGACCAGACACTAGTTTTTCCATTAGCAAATCCAAATATTCAAATGGTAATGGTCATAGTTAAAACTTAGATACATTGCAAATATCTCATGTCCTCTCAGCTTTAGATCAAATACACTCCATCAATGTTGATCAATATTAAAAACATATGCACCAATGTTCAAATTTTAAACCTCTATCACTTTGACCTCATCTCGTGTAATCTTAAAATGTTGAATCCATGTGTGCCATCGATCTCTATGGATCAACCATGTTTTTAAGTATTAATTCTCACCATTCAATCAATATTTATGAATTTCTACTCATCATTTCATCCTTATCCTATGTATTTACTTAGTTGATAAATAACATGCACTTATCGTCATATTTTTGCTTCCTAAATTCTTGGAGTAATATGCATCATTGATCTTGCTCATGTTTTAACTCTTTCAGAATTGACCAAGTATGGGGACCCTTTCAATATTCCTAAGTAGCAATTTTTAAACCTTAATAACTTCTTTTCTGCTTCAATTCATGATTACAAAGTTGGACCAGATGATATCCTCACATAGTATAATCTAACCATGTGACATATTTCTCCTAAAACCTTCATGTGTGTGAGACATAACATTAGTAAAATTCCTTTTGAAAATCTTTTGTCATAGAGCCAACTATGTTCATATTTTTTTTGGAAGACGAACTTTGGCCCTTCATAACTTTTTCTACACTTGAGCACATGATATAGAATTTAGAAAAAATCAATTATGCATAAAACTAAACAAACCCATATGATCACATTTTCCTAAAACATCCAAATTTGATAATTATGACCTCATCAACATGCCTACTTGGCTCTTTTTGGTGAACTACAAGTTTAACTATGGGAAAATAATGAATTTTGATTGAGAAGGCAACTTTACACCCTCATATCTTTGACTACACTTTGATGCATGACTTTAGATATTCCTCATAATAAATAGGTACTAATTTGATCACAACCATATGATCAAATCTCCTTGACTCATTCCCACATGGTAATGGTGATGTCATCAAACTTCTTACTCAGATTTTCTAACACTAAACCTAAACTATGTAAATGAAAACTATGAACTACCAAATGAATTCCAATTATGCACACAATCTATAAAAACATATATAACATATTAGATACCTTTTATACATGTTAAAATCACCAAACTCATCCTTGAATATCTCTAATTAGTCAAAATATATAGATTAACCAAGCATACTTCAAGCACACTACGAGGAACACATTTCACACTTTATCATTGTTACTTAGGCTATCAAAGCACTTCACCAACTCACCAAGACACCTCCATGACATCACTGATAAATCTCCAATATTATTACATTATTTTAATTTATAAATGTCTCACATTCTCATCAACATGTCTTTTCTCTTCATTCTTATACCTGCAATATTAGTCTAGGAAAGGTGTTTGAATAAATTATATGTATTCATATAGAAATAAGTTTTAAAAACTTTTTAATCTTTTATAGGCCTATTTGTGATACTATATACTATTTTATATAGTGTGAGAGTTTAGTATCAAACTCTCAGCTATTGGAATCCCAAAAAAAATCAATAAATCTATTATATTCAACTGGAAACCTACTTCAAAATGAATGTTTTTTCTTTTGACTA